>JAQBSW010000610.1:0-184825 GCA_029291075.1 Eudiplozoon nipponicum | reverse complement strand
CTAGCTGTATGATTTCACTTCGCATAAAAAACAAAGATATTTCATTACGAATTACACATAAATATATCAGCCGTGAAGAAGGCCAGGGCAGAAATCATTCCTAGACCATCTTTATGTATGAAAGTTAATATAGATTATAATTACTCGAATGAGAGAACATTGTAACTTAAACGCCTGTTTAAAATCAAATGGTGAATACACGTCTGCTATTGCGCAACACATCATCGAAACATCGCACGTATGTTCTCTAGACGTAGCATTCAAAGTAATTACTAAATTCAAAAACAAAAGGGAGCTAGCCACATACGAAGCCTTATGGATAAACAAATTGCAGCCGGATTTATGCAAGCAGAAGAAGCATGTACAGGCATTGAGCTTGAACTGGATGTGACGCACGCAATTGATTGGTTTCCGTTTTTCACACTCTCTCTATGTCGACATATTTCTATCTTGTTTTGCTTTCCAATTTATATATAAAGATATGTTCATTAGTAGATATTTAAGGAGATTATGCGAAAGAAATGTTTCGTGTATCTGATAAAATTTCTTTTTGTTTTTGCACACAGGAAGGGTACAATGAATTTTATTAAAGCTCGCATTTCAAAGGAATAATACAGAATAATTTGGTACGAGTCATTATATATATATATATATATATATATAAAAGGCCCGTATAATCTAGTACATCTGTACTCATTTTAAATTAATTTGGTTATAATTTTGTTCTGTAAAGCACATTTCAAGAAGATTGTCTCGTTCTTTCGTCTTTTACTAATTAATTCACTCAGTAGTGGGCCTTGAGCATGATGCCGGTTCCAGCTGGTGCTACTAAGCAAGAGACGCCTTCTTCAATGGGATTTCATGGAGTTTTACTTTCCGACATAAGTTAATCCTCGTAGTAGCCTAAAAGCTACCTTTTAACGTTTTTCACCACACCCAATACGTGCGGTAGAATAAAGCAACTTATACTAGATATACTCAGCTAATATATACGGAAGAGAAACAGAATAACGTGTAGAAATTGACAAAATGGTTTGTGAAGATGCAGAGAACTTGATATTCACGGTAAATAAAATTATATTTGACGATATTGAACACGCATAAATTATAATTTTTCACTCCTAAATAAGAGGTGGGAAACTATATCGCAATTTACATAATATTCTTGTTTAGGTGAGATTGTCAGGAATTTCTACGGATCTGCTCGTATTATTTGTTATTTTCTTATAAGAAAGTACTGCAGAATTATAAAGAAAAATGTATTATTCATAAGAAAATTCATAGGCATAAAAGTTAAATCAAATTCAAATTTGATTGAATCAGAATAACACGTTTAACTTCCATTTCAGTCAGGTTCAATGTTTGCGAGACAATTAGGGGTAAGAGTCGCATATCCAATTTCATTTTCCTTAAGTATGCATTGAGATTTAATCCTCGCCAACCAATTTTTTTAGTTGTGCTCTGATGGTGATCATGGAAAGTCGATACGCATCATTACGTGTGACTGCCGTTAGTTTTAAAATGTTATGCTACTGACCAAATATAAGTGGATTAGTGTTTATGGCGAGCTCGGAAACTCGATTTAAAGAATTGTAATCACCTTCTCGGCAATCACTGATTTTTTTAAATTTTATAACTTATATATGTGTGAGAAAATTTGCAGGAAGTTCATGTTTGGGATTGTGTAAATATTGCGCAGCCGAAATTTCCAGTCGAGTACAATATATGTGAGATTACTTAAGTCCGGAGCCGTGTACCTAATATTGCATTTATTATATATGCATTTTGATTTTATCCTCGCTGGTCAGTATGTAGACGTCCACTGATGATAAACATGACACGCCGAAGCGTGTCAGCACGTGTGACCGACAGTAGATTTGCTGTTTTCTATTACTGGTCCAATAAACTAGGATTGTGCTTATATCATCTTTCCAATTGAATTCAAAAAATTTTGGCACCACCCTCGCAATCAATGGTTATTTCTTGCTATAGTTAATAAAAAATTATATACGATATAGCTACAGATAGACGCAACAATTTTGTTTCTAACCAGTCGCACAACATAGTAAAACGTTTTGGGATTGGTGTTTACTTCAAGTTCGCAAACTTGATTTAAAGCATTGTTACCACCACCCGCGCAATCAATTATTGTAAAACATAGTAAAACAGGAGTTTTGTTATGTTGTGCAAATGATTACATATAATGGGACTGGTGTTTATCTGAATCTCACAACCTTGATTTAAAGAATTAAATCATTAGCATTTCGGTCAAGTAATGTAAGAGACTGGAGTTTTTATTTCTTATAAGAATCCACTTGATAACCTACATCTATTGTTAAAACTCCGATGAATGACGTTTTAGAATGACATAAAAATAAACAATACAGTTTTTGGCATACGCCCCATTCACCTTGGTTACACAATTGTCCAAAAGCATAAACCTTACAGTCAACTTGAATTAAGGTCAACAAAAGAAAAGGTAGTAAAAAACACGACCGATCGAAAATAAATTTTGGAAACATTTGGTGTTAAGACAAACCATGTTCACGAAGAGACAACAAACGAGTACAATTCATGTGATATTGAACTTTACCAAAGCTAAATGGCTAACAACGAAAAAAGTAACATACTGTTTTTTTAATACGTGTATTACTAAGGAAGGTAAGTGGCTAATTTTGATGCGCGACACAATGTAGCACAACACTCAATTGGATGCAAAGTCCACGAATGATGAGATATTGTACGCTTACCTAAAAAACTGGTCGCATATTGAATTTTTCTTAACGAATAACGGATTCTGTGAAAGGTGTAGACATTCACTTAATTCTTCATAAATCTGAGTAAAGAAAAACCACGGAAAATAGACGGAAACCTCTATTTTACCTGAGCCTTTTATGTCTAGTGTTATAAAGGGCCCGGAACCGTAGAAAATTCCAGCATGGCTGCAAGCGAGCCTTAGCCAGTGGTACCAACAATGTTATCGTGCATTTCGTCAGTACTAACTGATTACAGCAATCATTTTCGTAAAATCCAGTTATGGTTCTTTTTTAGGTGCCATGGATAAAAGTCCTCATTTGTCCGGCCAATGTGCATTTGTTTCTGGAAAAGTAAGATGAAGTAGACTGGCTGCGCTACTTGCGCATCACCACACGCCTTTGTTGTAGCACGATTAGTAATACTGAAAAACCTTAACATAATATCTTTGGTGTACAGCTACATGCTACATTGGAGTCCACTACGGGCGACAACTTGATCTCAGCACATGTGTTAGGTCTGCAAGTTACTGCAAAATCGAATAATATATGTACTACATAATCTTATTAAATATATCTGCGTTTGTCTTTTGTGGTTAGTTGATTTGCACTAGTTGGTGCGCGAAAATCAAATTGATCCGAATTTCCGTGTCAGTCTCCACGATGGCTAGACGCTTACTGGTCCCGACATTCAGAAAGCCTCCACACCATTAGTTCCAACCGCTAAAAATGGAGGATTACAAATTATTGATATTTGAGCGATTGGTACTAAAGGCGTGGAAGCCTTCGTAGTGGAGGGACTAGTCAGCACTCAGCCATCTCGGAAGCCAACATGGCGTGTACCTGGGTATGAGGATCAATCAGATTATTGCAAAACGACAAAAGAAAATCGATTAACCACAAAAGGCAATTGTGGAAATGTTAAATTTCATGTTAGCAATGAGCTCAAAATACCGTGCAAATTATGTAATATAATTAGTTTGATAAAGGAACTCAGAAATGAAGAGAGAATTGGCAAATTAGTTAAGCAAGAGCATAAAAACTATTACAAGATAAACAAAGCTTATGACTTAAAACCTTTAATGAAATTCTAAACCAGTATACTGTTGTATCAGTCTATAATACAAAGTATTTGTGAGCAAAAAATTATAGGACGATTGTCGGTAATAGTTCACGAAATATCGTATTACAAACTGTCATGATGATAAATCTCAAGCAAGAAATAATTTTACGGACAATAAATGATGATGATGATGATGATGATGTGGAGACTTTGAACAAACTGTGAATGAAGATATGATCGGCAATTCAAACAAAAAGTACTGCTGCGTGTGAAACTGTGAGTTCTCATGAAGTCTTACATGAGACTAGGTAAACCAAAGTTTAGACGCAAAATTCCGGCTAACTAAACTTGTGATAAAACTTTTGATCAACTAAAAGCAAACTTTTAAATATTATTCTTGACTTAAAAGAGTCAATAGATGTCAGAAGTGAACATGTATATGATTAAACGAACATTGGTTACGCGGTCGGTGATAACAATTATTATAATCAAGGTTGCGGTCTTGATATAAGCACCTTACCCATTAATTACTTACATATGCCAGTATAAACTAAGAATTGTATATAGTGTAGAAAAGGAAATTCATCCAGTAGACCGATTTCGTCCTTATTGGGAACTCATCAAATACTGGCTGAATTCTACGTGGGAGCCAGGATACTTAAATCCTGGGCACGTCTGCTTCAAATCTGGTGCTCTAACCACTGAGCTGTCCTGGCCTAAGCCACCACTTACACACAATTCTTCTCAGTTATATACTAACCAATGCAACTTGGGTTAGTCAATTTTTCCTCTTTTTAGGAGCTCTGCGGCATCCATTTAGACCCAAAGTCTCCAACTAACCATGCTCAATCTCGTCATTACTGAACAGACACCACTTTACATGGGGAAATGGTATTGAAATGAACATTATATAATTAAACGAACATTGGTTGCGCGGGTGGTGATAACAATTATTATAATCAAGGTTGCGGTCTTGATATAAACACCTGACCCATTAATCACTTACATATGTCAGTATAAACTAACAATTGTATATAGTGTAGAAAAGGCAATTCATCCAGTAGACCGATTTCGTCCTTATTTAGAACTCTTCGTGTCCACAGCAAATTCTGGCCAATATATGAAGAGTTCCCAATAAGGACGAAAGCGGTCTTCTGGATGAATTGCCTTTTCTACACTGTACAATTCTTAGTTTATACTGACATATGTAATTAATTAATGGGTCAGGTGCTTATATCAAGACCGCAAACTTGATTATAATAATAGATGTCAGAAGTGTTCGCATCTAGTAACGACTGAAGTTAGATTCAACATATTCGCGCTATGGATCTAAGAAAATTTAAAGTCAGCGAAACTATTAAAGAGCGCAGTAGTAATCTTATAATCAATAAAACGTTTCCACTTCAAAGAAAAATTTTCTTTGGCACTTGAATCTGTCTCAATTTTCTTAACTATGCCAGTATCAACAATGTGGAGGGTTTATCTCAAATTTCCATTCGAAATTGAATTGATGAAGGCAATGTTCGCTTCCAAACGTCGAAAATCTACATGTTTCTGTGATCTGCTAACGAGTCTATTTAAGGATGATGGCAACAAAATTGGTAGCGTGTTAATTTATCTCTTTCATACCATGTAAGCTGAGGAGACCGTGCCAGTTTCTTGGAGCAAATGGATTCCAATTCTGGTAGTCAAATAGGTAAGCAATCCTAATTCGTATGGTAACCAAAATGATATATGTATGCGTTTTGTTGTATTTAGGTAAATTGCTTCGAGTAATATTCATGGCTTTTGTACTTAGACTGAATCAAATACTGTAAAAGAACAAGCCGAATCTGACTAAGGCGAGAATGAAAAGACCATATTTAAATCTCAAGGCAACTACTTGAACTACAGTCATGCTTGTAAGCCTCAAGAGTAGATTTACTCAGTGTATCGCATAGTTCTGTTAGATTATGGATCGCAAAACTGTATACCCACTGAATTTGTAAATCTGATACGAATATTTTACACAAACCTTTGCGCACAATTTTACTATTAGCAGTAGTGTCCGATAAGGATGTCCATCTTGTTCATTTTTTCTTAAACTTTTAATAAAGGCTATTATGAAATATGCTCTTTTACATCTTTAGTACGCAGGCGTCGAAGTTCTCCCGGGTGGTGGATTAGTCGAGCTAGACCACGCAGATGATGTCTGTAAATTTTTGCGACGACCGAATATCTGTCCAGTCTATCGTGAATGGATTCGCAGCCGCCGTTTTGTCCCTCGATATAAAATTCAACTCCCTAAATTTAAGGTGCAATTACAGGATCAGCCATTGCTCGCTTCGCCTCTGCGACTTCAAGTTCACGATTTGTAAGTAGCTGATGAGTTCAAATATCTTGATGGACGTAGCAATTACTCAGGCAATATGAGGAGGCGAATATGATAATGGCAAACTCTCAAGTAGCTTTTTCTGACCATCGCGATCTACGCAGAAACAGGTGTATCTCACCTTTCCTTAAACGTCGTGTGTGTACAATGCATTTAGATGTAACATATTGTCGCACAAAGATCAGATCCGGGCCTTTCTAGTAAAGATTTTACAAGCTTACGGGCATTCCCCCTCCGTTGTTAAAAAAACACAGTTTATACCGGCTATCCACAATGGATGAGCAACATTAGCCTCCGTAAATTTATTTTTAAATCTGTCAATAACTTGTCCTAATTAGACAGGCAAATACGTTTCATCAACTGTGCTGGTTCGGTCACATATTACGCATGCAATCCAAACGATTGCCCAGTAGAGCACTAATATTTCAGCCAGAAATAGATTAGCGTAAAACAAAAAATGAAAAGCTTTAAAAATAGAAAAAACAGTTGTAGTCAAACCTAATTAAAGTGCGCAGTTAAGGATCAGGTTCTCCTTCACGATGGAGTTCAGTTTCTCATCTCGAATGGTCTCTTCATATAGACTAGCTCCATCTCTTTTTGAAATATTCTTAATTTACAGCGCCTCGATTCAAAATATATGTTATCATACGATTTTCGTTGTAGATTTTTTTATTTATTGAAAATAATATTTTTTCATTTATTTTAATATTGGTAATACTGCGTTGAAGCATCCGCTATTAAACTCTGCTTTATTGCTCTTCGTGATGATGATCACCATCAATATTACGCACGTGTTGCTGCTGCTGATGATCTTCATCATAATGATTATTACGGAAAAGCAAAATTTAGCTTGGCGCCAAAAAATTGCACAGTAATGCCAATGCAAGCAAGCTGCTTCTGTTTACAAACATTT
This sequence comes from Eudiplozoon nipponicum, assembly GCA_029291075.1. Taxonomy (NCBI): domain Eukaryota; kingdom Metazoa; phylum Platyhelminthes; class Monogenea; order Mazocraeidea; family Diplozoidae; genus Eudiplozoon; species Eudiplozoon nipponicum. The sequence goes on along the minus strand of JAQBSW010000610.1, from coordinate 177,725 downwards.
GGACGTCTTTTTATTATAATAGCTACCGAAAAGAAAGGCATGTCCGCATACCTTGCCTTTATTACATTTAAAAACATTTTGTTGGTCTCCCAAATTTTCGCACGTCATAAAATGATTAGGTAAAGATTTACTCGCAATTCTATCTAAGAAACCAAAGATTAAGATATGCTTCGACAAGAACGAATTCAATACTCTTGCATATGCCTAAAGCAAGCTAGCAAAAAACCACAACTAAAAACAGTTTTGCGTCGGATTTGGAAATCTCCATGATAAAAACCAGTCCACAAATTAAATTCGTTTGTTTGTATAGTTCTGGACAATATCTGTTTATTGCAATAGCCTCTTGCACCAACGAAGTTGGTAAGTGTTCAGATAACCATGAATTCATTCTTCTATTGCATCTGCCTATATATGACTAACCAGAGATTCGTTTAGGGAATTTTTTATTACGATTGAAGTGTAATTTTCTTTCACACTAGGTAGAGGACACTTAGTGTTTGATGTTGTCAAAACTAAGTCAGGTGCAAAATACTTGAACTCCAACAAGGAAGGCAATCTATATTTTAAGCACTACATTGCCTCTTCAAATTTATATTTTAGTTGAACACACACCAATTTAGTATCAAGTATATAGACGTCCACAACTGGTTTTATTATTCCATTAGGTCTATCCCTATATTTAACATATGGTTGGTACTGATAAATGTATTACGCACCGAATCCAATTCAGTCTGCCAAATGTCAGGCGAAGAAATACGCAATTCTCAATTCCACTAGGTCTTAACTTATCCCTTTTCTGTTTCAATATGCAGTGGCTGTTCAAATGTAAGTACTTCGCGGTCCATGTTTTCTTATGGAGGACCACAATGAGTTAGCAATTCTTTATTTGAGCATTACATTCAGAAAATCTCGAGTACTATCATCTTCGTTCTCAAAGGTAAATCGAATCGTCTGATTTCATCCATTGAAGTTAATTAGCAGTTATTCAGCATACTCACGGTTTTTACAAACCAAAAATATTTAATAAACATAACGGTTGTAAGGTTTCAGCTCATTAAATAGTTTAGAGTTCATTCACTCCAAAATGCTCATTAACATATCGGTCAGAACTAGAGTCAAAGCTAAACGATTCCCTAGACTAGTTTTCCTTTTTACGTGACAATTAAAATCGAATTCAATATCCAAATCAACACAAATTAAGTAATCTTGTCAAATATATTTCACAGTGTGTTAAATGTTAAAAATTTTCCTGAAGATACTAACACACAAACTCAATAGTTTCCTTTAAAATGGCATTAACGCATAACGACTCAGCATCAAATGGACACATTCGACGATTCTGACCGTTTAATTTGTCTACCTTATCAAGAAATTCACAATAATCTTTCAAGCAGTACTCAGATAAGCGATTTTAAACGGACTTAAATAGGTTAGCCAACAATTTGTCTGACTGTGACAAATCTTGACATTGATGACAAATACCGACGGGATCTTGCTTTAAACCATGGTTCGCTGTCATCATTACTTGCTGTTAAACCCAATAGCCCATAGGGCAGTGATTCAAACTCTGCTTCAGCTAGAAAATTTTATACTTTGCTAGAAATCCAAAACTTTTACAATAATAGAGATTTTCACTTTGCAAGGAGGCTATTTTCTTCCTCGATTAAATAATAACAAAAATGTTAGCGTTGAACAATTTATTATGGTGATAACGCTTTAGACTTTCAACAGTTGGATATCTAGTTATAAGAACCAGGCTATAAAATAAGCTTTAACCTATTTTCCTACAAAGACTAAGTTTATGCAAAGGGTCTGACCAATCATTCAATTACGGTTGTATATCATTTGATTAAAAATTAGATTTTCTGCGAGTGCAACGATGATGCTTTAAATTCTGTCAAGATACGCAAATATACCTTATTAGGAAATATTTCCATTTAAAACTAATATTTTATAAAAGGCGTTCACAAGTTTGAAGCTAATTAAGTTTTGATCACATTCATTATCACACATCAATTACCCAGTGTGATAGATAAAACGATACTGAAATTTACTTCTAACTTCATATACGAATAACTTTGTGCCTTAAAATTACAAGTTTAGATAAAGTTGCATGCAGGTTGTAGTTAGTCTTTGGCATTTAATGCTTGTTAGTGTACGTTTGGCGGCGGAAATAATCAATATTTAGTTGCCTAAAAAATATATAAAAGCCAACGTGGAACGCCATCTTAATTCTACACGTTTTGTGTGCTCTTTACTCTAAATTTCAGATTTATATAAACCATTCTTTTAACTATAATCAAGTTTGCGAATTTGATATAAACACCTGACCCATTAAGTACTTAAATTTTGTCAGTATAAACTAAGAATTGTATAGTGTAGAAAAGACAATTCATCCAGTAGACTGGTTTCGTCCTTATTGGGAACTCATCATGTACTGACCAGAATTTGCCGCGGACAGGGCTCGAACCTGGGCATGTCTGGAGCAGACGTGTTCATTTCAATACCACTTCTCCATGTAGTGTGGTGTCTGTTCAGTGATGACAGATAGGGGATGGTTATTTGGAACTTTGGGTCTAAATGGATACCATATGAGCTCCACCTAAAGGAATAATAGACTTACCAAGTTACATTAGTGAGTATATAACTGAAAATTGTATGTAGTGTAGTGTGCGGCAGGGTTGTTCAATGGTAAGAGCACCAGATTCCGAAGCAGACATGCCAAAGTTCGAGCCCTGCCCCGCGGCAAATTCTGGACAGTATGATGATAAGTTCCCAATAAGGACGAAACTGGTCTACTGGATGAATCGTCTTTTCTACACTATACAATTCTTAGGTTATACTGAAAAAATGTTAGTACTTAATGGATCAGGTGTTTATATCAATTTCGCTACCTTGATTATAGTAAATGTTATCACCGCCCGCGTAACCAATGTTCGTTTAATCATTCTTTTAACTATTGTACAAAACATTCCAACGGACAACATTACATCTTTAGGTTTATGCTTATCTATTAAATCTTGTGGTCTATATTTATGGCAAAAATACCACATACAAAATTCGATTTAACTTTGAAGTTGTAGATCATGTAAATAGGCAACGCCTAATAAAGAAATGAGATAAATAAGCATTTCCTCTTTTTAAATAGGTAATAATTGTTGGAATTTAAAAAATGCGCGAGCTATGTTCACTTGCGGCGATATATACGCCATCAGTAATGCGTTTCAGTTTGACATCCAGAAATGTTACTGCATTTCTGTTTATTTTTAATTCAAAGCGAGTATTTTTCCACCAGTTATTGCATTGCGCAACAATATAACGCCACGCATATAATCAGAAGCTAAATCTTGAATCTATAAGAGGTGGATGAATGGCACTTTACAATTAATAAACTGTTCCAACCAAATACATTTGTTTATGCAGACTTTGAAAAAAGTAAAATTCACCTAATTATAAAAAAGAAGAGAGTTTTAATAATTTAATTTAAATTACATTAGCACAATCGTTCAATTTAAACAGTATAATTCAAGTCAGTAAAAAGTCAATTGAAGAACGAATTTAGCTTCGTCCTAACACAACAGAACACGCTGCCATCACTAATGGCAATTTATTTGTTAGCGAAATAGATCAGTGTCCGATAAAAAAAGTCAATATTGAGTACGTATTTCTGTACATACGAAAGAGGTGTAGGAAAAACCTTGCTACAACATGTCTAAATCTTAAATGTATCAGACACGAAATCCACCGCAGAAAACTTGTTTAGTATGGATGTTTCATTTTTGAATTTATTATGTTCTCTAATTATCAATGAATTAACGACATTAATAAAAGGTAATTTTGGCATTGGTTCGTACTGAAGAGTAAAATGTGCACACAAACACGAAGATGTTTACCGAAGCGTAGCTAATATCATTAACTACGGAATAACGTGCATTCTAAACATCATTAGCTATGGCAACTAGTTTACAATCCACATTTCAAATGTGCCAAGTTGCAAATCCTACCCAAAACAAAATTATGGAAAGTGCGTAAGGGGATCCCAATAAGAAAAAATCCGGTCTACTGGATGCAATTCTCTTCATACCTTATACGATGCTTGGTTTATACTGATAAATGAATATATGAATAAAGGGGTTGGTGCTTATACCAAGCTCACAACATTGATTCAAATAATGTACACGACCGTTGGGGATTGACCTCTGATATGATTTGAAACTTTATTCAGAGTGGAACCGCGAGTTCTCTTAGCAGTCAACCAATTGCATGCACCAAAATCTCCGCTTACGACAAAGTATTTCAGCTTTATTTCGTCAGATATTTCCAGCTTCGTTCGGCATAAATGAGCGCATCTTGTGGTTACAACTACTTTAATATTTAAATCTAAATTGCGATATTGATATAAACACCAGTCTCATTGTATACATACGTTTGTCAGTATAAACAGCATTTTATAATGTAGAGCAGGAAATTGATCCATTAGACTGGCTGCGTCCTTATTGGGATCTCTTTACGTACTGTAAAGAAATTGACCTGGACAGGGCTCCAACCTGGCTACATCGGCTTCGGAATCCGCTGCTCTAACCAATAAGTCACCAGTTATATACCAGCTAAAGTTTCTTGGTTAGCCTTTCATTTAGGCGGAGCATGTAAGGTATCTTGGCAGACCTACAAATACGTAAAACAACCCACATTCTGTCATTATAGAACATAAATCACAATATCTGGGAAAGTTATATTGAATTGAACATTTATATAATTAAACGAACATTGGTTGTGCGGGCCGTGATAACCGTTGTTTAAATCGAGGTTTCGATATCAATTTAAACACCAGTCCCATTAGGTACATACATTTGAAAGTATAAAATAAGCATATTATATAATAGAAGAGGCAATCCTACCAGTAGACCGATTTCGTCCTCATTGAGAACATTTCATATACAGTTCAGGGCTCCAACCTAGGCACGTCTGTTACAAACTCTTACCTAGAGCCACTCTGCCGCAGGCTACACACAATTCAAATTAATATACCAACTTTTGGTGTTTATATCGAGCCAGCAACCTTGATTTAAATACTTTTCATCACCGCCTTATCTGCACTATACGATGCTCAGTTTATACTGACAAATGTATACAGTGGGATTGGTGTTAACATAAAGATCGCAACCGTGATTTAAATATTTGTTATCACCGCTGGCGCAACCAATGTTCGTTAAATTACATAAATGTTCAATTCAATATCACTTCCCCAGGTAGAGTTGTATCTTTTCTATAATGGCAGATTTGGGGTGGTTAGTTTGAACTTTAGGTTGACAGGGATGCCATATAAGCTCCAATTGAAAGAAAGGCTAACCAAGAGACATTAGTTAGAATATAAATAAAGATCGCAACCGTGATTTAAATAGTTGTTATCACCGCTGGCGCAACCAATGTTCGTTAAATTACATAAATGTTCAATTCAATATCACATCCACAGGTAGAGTTGTATCTTTTCTGTAATGGCAGATTTGGGGTGGTTAGTTTGAACTTTAGGTTGACAGGGATGCCATATAAGCTCCAATTAAAGGAAAGGCTAACTAAGAGACATTAGTTAAAATATAAATAAAGATCGCAACCGTGATTTAAATAGTTGTTATCACCGCTGGCGCAACCAATGTTCGTTAAATTACATAAATGTTCAATTTAATATCACATCCACAGGTAGAGTTGTATCTTTTCTATAATGGCAGATTTGGGGTGGTTAGTTTGAACTTTAGGTTGACAGGGATGCCATATAAGCTCCAATTGAAAGAAAGGCTAACCAAGAGACATTAGTTAGAATATAAATAGGAATTATGCGTAGTGTGTGATAGAGTGGCTCAGTGGTTAGAGCCACAGACTGGGAAGCCGACGTGAACAGTTTCGAGGCCTATCCGCGGCAAATTTTAGACAGTACGTACTGAATTTCCAATAGGGACGAAACCGGTCTACTGGATGGATTTCTTTTTCTACATTGTACAATTCTTTGTTTTTGCTTGCAAACGTATGTATATAATGGGACTGGTATTTACACCAAGATCGCAACCTTGATTCAAATAATTTTTATCATCGCAGGCACAAACACTGTGCGTTCAACTACTTCAATATTTATCTTTTGAATGTTAGCGCAATACGAGTTTCAAATTTTGACTCTCCGCAATTTGCGTTCGCGGATTGTCGCTTTGCACATCCAGTTTCGCAAAGATCCGATTGATCACCATTTCCAAGTACACACCGAGTTTGTCTTCCTATTGGCTGGATGCAGATTCGTTCCTTTCTTCCGAGAGCTTCAACATCGCTCATACTAACCACCGGAAATGAGGTACGACTAATCTTCGTTGACTGGCAACGTTTCGATTCGGAAATTCCCGAACCCTCTTCAGGCCTCTAATCGCCCGTACACAGTACAATGCTTACATGAGTGCATGTGTCTGTCAACAGTATTGCAACGTAATGAACGGGACTGGACATAAAGGCACGTCAGCCAACATTAATTTAATAATTATCTACCAATTTTACACAATTAGACTTTGTTTGTTGCGGAAAACTAACGAATGTATGCAAATGTGTATTAGGTGTTGCGCACCTAGTAACAAACTAGTTCAAATGACCTGAAAGAAAAACAAAAGTCAGCATAAATGGAAGGTATAATCTCATGTGCACATTCGTTTCGTGCTAACTGGCGACACATCAGCAGAAGCCAGTATTACACCCTATGCTCACTATATATTTTGACCGGGGAATGTGGGAAAATAGAACGGTACAATCTCCTATACGAATGTGTAAACCTGCAATAGTGAAGCTAACTTCATATAAAGTCATCGATAATGCGACTTCAAATCCAACTTACTATATATGTAATATATACCAAACCTGTAAAGGGTACCAACACTATGGCTGTTGTGTCAGTACCAGATACCAACACAATGGATGCCGAGTCGGTACAGGGTACCAAAACAATGCTTTTCAAGGTGTACTAAAGTTCACCAAAATTGATAATTACAATTACTTTTGAACACCTGTTAATCCAACAAATCCATGCACATTGGCCTTGATCGACACCATGTTACTAGGTGCGCAGCACTTAAAACATGCTACAGAATGGCCGGTCTCAAGTGCGGTATGTGTGAAGTGTGCTAAAAATTATATGTTAATAAAATTTTAAAAGTTTGGAGAAATCATCTGTGTGCACAATAAAGCGCAATCGGAGAAGAAATAAACTTTTTCTGCGAAATATGGTAAATATGTCTATTCTGTGGTGAAAATGATGGACATCCATGTAAACGGTGAAGTAAGCAAATAGTAAGCAAGCTCGTTGCACATTTGGAAGATTTATCTGATGACGTTTCGAACGGACAATCTTTGCTAGAATCCAGTTTTCAGACCTTCGTTACAGAGTGGTTTTCAAAACTAGATAAACAACCAATGACAAATTAAATCATACATCTTATAACAAACCGCCCGATCCGAACAAGTGTGCGATAAATTTATCAAAGAGGAAACTCACCTCGTTACTAAGTGAGGCCTTCGCTTATGGAAATAAATTTTGCATTATCGGCAAATAAGAGTTTGAAGTACTATTCAATCATCTGTTCATATTAAAAGCGAATAATGATGAGAGTCAACGATAGTTTAAATTAAAACTTGTCGACATTTGCCAGAAATATCAAAATTAGTCACAGTCAAGGAAATCTCCGTTGACTAAAGCACAGAAATAGCATATTTGGTACAGCTTCTTAATAACATAAAAATGTAAATTTTCCAATATAATTTAAACAATTGATTAATTTGACTACTTAAATGGTCTGCATAGTCACAAGAAATAAAAAAAGTGTCTATGAGTGTAGCGCCAGAAATGGTAAAATATAAAATTTTGTTCTATAGAATGAAGTAGTAAGTTCTATTTTTTCCGTTTTATTATTGGCGTACAACACAGGTTACCTGCTTAGAAAACATTCCGAGCGCACCCACTAAGCCATTTCATGCCTTTTGAAATATACTTTTCAACATCGTAATTTCATAAACTAGAGTCAATACAGTTTAAACATTTTCCAGATACATTTTTAAACAGAGAAGTGTAGTTGTGGCTAAACACCAATTCGGTGGACATCAATATTAAGGCGAGTACAGTGCTCAACCTGGAATACCAGCAAACAATATAATCACACTAGGGAAGATTAAATTTAGTGTTTTTACAAATGAAAAAAAATTAGGAATATATCATTTGGAACATGGCTTATTAACGTACTAATCATTACTGCTACAATGTCATATGTAGTATATAGCGAGAGAAACATTCACAGATTTTGAGTAAACAAGAGGCTTATGCATCCAATGGCGAAAATGCTATAGGATTGTTAATTCTCAACGCACCTGGCCCTAAGACATGTAAGCAGAAATTAAACAATCATTGGCTACGCGGGTTGTGTTAACAATTATTTGAATCAAGGTTGCGAGCTTGAGATAAACACAAATCCAATTATACATGGATAGATTTGGCAGTATAACCAAAGCACTGTGTAAGGTAAAAAACGCAAATAATCCAGTAGATCGGCTTCCATCCTGTTCGGAGTGACTATTTGGAACTTTTTTTCTAAAAAATGTCACATATTTTCCACCTACAGGAAAATTTAACCGAGGAAGATTAGTTAGTATATAACTGAAAATTGTCTGCAGTGTGCGGCAGGGTGGCTCAGTGGTTAGAGCACCAGATTCCAAAACAGAAGTGCCCAGGTTCGAGGTCTGTCCGCGGAAAATTCTGGACAGCTCGTAATGAGTTCCCAATAGCTACCAATATCGGTCTACTAAATGGACTATCTCTTCAAAACTACTAAATGCTTAAATACTGTTTGTTGCGAAGAACTAATATATATGCAAGTATGTATTAGGTTTTGCGAACCTAGTAACAAATTAGTTCAGTTGTGACCAGAAGGATAAACCAAAGGCAGCATGAACGGAAAGTATAATCTCATGCACATTCGTTTCGTGCTTACTGGCGACTCATCAGTAGGAGCCGGTATTACGCCCTTTAACCACTATATATTTGGTAGAAGAATGTGGAATAATAGGACGGTACAATCTCCTAGACGAATGTGTAAACCTGTAATAGTGAAGCCAACATAATCTAAAGTCAACGACAATACGACTTCAATGCTAACTCACACTATATAATATATATACCGAGTCTGTAAAGGATACTAACACTATGGCTATTGTGTTAGTAACTGATACCTTTTTTGAAATCGATGAGTACCGGATACTAACACTATGGTTTCCAAGTCGGTACATGATACCAACCTGATGGATATAAATTTATGCTAAAGTTCACCCAAATTGAGAATTACAACAATTTCCGAACACCTGTTACTCCAGTTAAACCATACACTCTGGCCTTCATCGATATCAGTTATCACATTTCGCGGTAAGCATGACATCATTCAATTCAATATATTACAGTTAAATACTGTTTGTTGCGAAGAACTAATATATATGCAAGTATGTATTAGGTTTTGCGAACCTAGTAACAAATTAGTTCAGTTGTGACCAGAAGGATAAACCAAAGGCAGCATGAACGGAAAGTATAATCTCATGCACATTCGTTTCGTGCTTACTGGCGACTCATCAGTAGGAGCCGGTATTACGCCCTTTAACCACTATATATTTGGTAGAAGAATTGTACCGTCCTAAATTTTCCACATTCTTCTACCAAATATATAGTGGTTAAAGGGCGTAATACCGGCTCCTACTGATGAGTCGCCAGTAAGCACGAAACGAATGTGCATGAGATTATACTTTCCGTTCATGCTGCCTTTGGTTTATCCTTCTGGTCACAACTGAACTAATTTGTTACTAGGTTCGCAAAACCTAATACATACTTGCATATATATTAGTTCTTCGCAACAAACAGTATTTAACTGTAATATATTGAATTGAATGATGTCATGCTTACCGCGAAATGTGATAACTGATATCGATGAAGGCCAGAGTGTATGGTTTAACTGGAGTAACAGGTGTTCGGAAATTGTTGTAATTCTCAATTTGGGTGAACTTTAGCATAAATTTATATCCATCAAGTTGGTATCATGTACCGACTCGGAAACCATAGTGTTAGTATCCGGTACTCATCGATTTCAAAAAAGGTATCAGTTACTAACACAATAGCCATAGTGTTAGTATCCTTTACAGACTCGGTATATATATTATATAGTGTGAGTTAGCATTGAAGTCGCATTGTCGTTGACTTTAGATTATGTTAGCTTCACTATTACAGGTTTACACATTCGTCTAGGAGATTGTACCGTCCTATTATTCCACATTCTTCTACCAAATATATAGTGGTTAAAGGGCGTAATACCGGCTCCTACTGATGAGTCGCCAGTAAGCACGAAACGAATGTGCATGAGATTATACTTTCCGTTCATGCTGCCTTTGGTTTATCCTTCTGGTCACAACTGAACTAATTTGTTACTAGGTTCGCAAAACCTAATACATACTTACTAAATGCTTAGTTTATACTGACAAATGTATGTACATAAAAGGTCAGGTTTTTATATCAAGATCGCAACCTTGATTATAGTAATTGCTATCAGCACCTGCGAAACCAATGTTAGTTTATTTATATGAATGTTCATTTCAATAACACTTCCTCATGTAACGTGGTGTCTGATCACTAATGTCAGATTGTAGATGGTTAGTTGGAACTTTGGTTTTAAAAGTATGCCATATGAACTCCGCCTAAAGGAAAGGCTAACCAAAAAACATTAGTTTGTATGTAATTGAAAATTGAGTGCGGTGTGTGGCAGGTTGACTCAGAGGTAAGGGCACCAGATTCCGAAAAGTCGTTCACTTGATTGCGCCCTTTCCGCAGAAAAATTCTGGACGGTGCATGACAAGTTTCCAATAAGAATGGAAACCAGTCTACTTGATGAATTACATTAACTAGCTAATGCAATACTTAATCAATATCGATAAATAATTAATTGGATTAGTGTATATCTCCAGCTCGTGAGCTTGATTTAAACAAATAAATAAACAGAAAGTATTTTCATGTAATTCGTTGCGTTCGAACTTTAGTTCATTCTTGAGAATTATTATCGGCCACAATGGACAGTTGGGTATAATTGGCATGCAACGTTCTTGTTTACATTAATAGTTTATCAAATTTTCCAGACCAACTATATAACAATATGCACCAAAAGGAACTAAATCAGAGATTAGACAAAATCGCCGAAAAAATCTGGCATGTGTATTTATCCAATAATTATATTAGTATTATTGACACAGTTTGTATAGAAAAGCTAATTCAATAATAATAAAATAAAGAGCACCGAGTAATTACACACACAAAACTATATGTTAGACTTAATAAAATAAGTATTTCATTTTTATATTCTCTATTCGCTCTGTGGTTTATATTGCTTGGATTGAAAAGTAAGATTGAATTCGCCATTCGCCTACATTTAAAAAAATTCAAGTAGAACTTTTAATTCGCCTTTAGACACAGACTTCTTTGCACGCTACAACTTTCACATGACTGCGCACCAAGTTGCAAAATGAAATCGTGACAAGATTATATTCATATTTGATGACAGATAAGGAATAAAACTTAGTGCTATTTCATAAAAGGTCTCATTTTATTTCTTTATGTCAATGTGTTTTTTAACATACTTTTCTTTTGTCACCTTATGTTTATTTTGCTGTTTTAAACAGTTTCAAAATATTTAGAAGTTTCGTATTCTTCTGCTCATACGCAAACCTAATACTCCAATCCGGCGCCTCCACGAAACAAATACTTCAAGCAATACGGCATTATGCTAGTGCAGAAAATGTTAAATTACTGAATATAGAATGAATATATATATATACATATATATATATATACTATATATATATATATATATATATATATATATATATATATATATATATGCACAAGTATATGTGCGACCAATTCTGGACAGTACGTAAAAATCCAATAAAGGCGAAACCGGTCTACTAGACTAATTGTTTTTCTAAATTATACAAAACTTAGTTGGATTTGCGTTTATATATAAGTTAAAAACCTTGCTTTAAATAAACAATGCTAGGTTCATCGGTGATATACATATAGGACATAAACCTACCATTTACAGCTGTTATATGATTGCTACTCATTTATGTTTTACTAGTGACTGTAACGTATAAATCAAAGTGATATACAATATATTAAAAAATTAATTAGTGCACACAAAAATATGCTTCGTCATTAACGTGGCTAAAAACCGTCTTGTTTCTCAAATTCAGCATGTTAGCAAAGCATTTATATGTGGTTAATTGAAATTATTTCACACAGCGTGTCGTTAATATTTTGTCAACACCGTTGGTTATGCGACACGCTGGTCTAAGATTTCTCGTGTATTTTACGAAAGAATGATGCAATTGTCGAAACCAATTAGTTGGATGCCAACACGTGGCATTTTCAAAGTTTCTTGCCCTTACAGAGGTGGAAGTTAGTAAAAAAGTGCCATAAGTAGACAAAATAGTTGGTAAAGCAAATACTTACCAGGCATGCATACTCCGCAAGCTGATTAATAAAAACAAATTATCAGGCAAAGTGATTATAAAAAAGAGATTTAATAAATTAATTAATAGTATTTGCGTAGCGGTGTAAAATTCTAAACACAAAGAGAACGTCGTTCGATCACAAAAAAACGCACTTTTCAGTATCGATTTATGTTTGATTACTCATTGACTAAGGTGTCAGTTGATCGCAACGCCAATAGCTTCAGTTCCACAACCGGTTGGTAGCAAACTTGTTACACTGGACAACAAGCCGGGCAAAAGCATAAACTTCTTTTATAGTAAGCGTTACCTTTTTGTGCCGAACGACATTAATTAGCCGAAAATGGCTTAAAAATTCTGACAAACTTGATAATGCACAGTAGCGTTGTTGTGAAGCTTTAAATATGAAATCGACTTTCCACCAATTTACAGTAAAGTATTCTTCATGTAGAGTTTATTACATGCCCTTAAGAAAGAGCGATAAACATTCTTACCCAGAAATGGCGCCTAAAACATTTTTAGTCTAACGATGTCCTCAAACTCTAAACAATCAAAACATGTGTATATTTTAGTGCAGAGAAATAGTGTAGGTAACAAATAGCAAAACGATTTATTAGCCTTGATAAATGTAAATATAATTAAGCACACATACTAGTAGTAATGTAATCAGAGCTCAATAAATATTTTTTCATATTTCGCTTGTTAATTAATTTTAAAATGTTAGGCAAAAATATATTATGAAGATGAAATTTTCAATTAGCAGCATCAAGTGCATGTAAGTAGAGCGTTTTGGAAAGAGTAGCTTAGTTCATTAGGAATGCAGCTTTCAGGACGCGTATATCGTGTCATACGTAATGTACATGATTATTAAACAATTACTTTAGACAATAATATTGCCGTAATTCATAGTGCGGCATGCCTCCTCTGAATGCACTCAATTAATTGCCTTCAAAAGCTGCATGCGTGGACTTTATAAACGAGCACTGTCTTGTTGTGCTTTACTGTAAATCCTAATAAAGTTTTACCAACGCGCTACGTCGACTCTTAATTTGTCAATTTGGCAGAAGTCGAAGCTAAGTTATAGCATCTCGAAATTAAACTCCATTATTTCTGCTTTCATTTATATACTTTTTCACTCCTTATGGTTATATGGCAGTGAAACATTAGTCACTTTTGACTTTTGTATGGCTGGACATGATGATGATAATGATGAGAAACTAAATTAGAAAAATTGTACAACAGACGCACACAAATATTGAACATAATTAAATAGATTAGAAATTCTGATAACCACTCTTGTTCATGATAAACCTGACCTCTATGGGATGTAATGGATAACATTGTTGCTACAATGCTTAAACTGAGCAATTAGAGCGTACTGATTAACATAAGTTTCCAGGACGTAAGAAAAGGTTAAAAATAAAAGTCAATTATGTGCAGATTATGCGTTAGAAAATAGTGTAGTCTAATTATAGGAACAAAAGTTAAGTATATACCATGTTTCCTGCCGCCTTGACTGAATTCAGATTTGTTGTGTTAAAAATATGTGATGAAACTACTATTTTCACTAGCATATGGATGTTTTAAAAGTATTCTATTGAGATTTGAATATAAATATTGTCCGTGTGAGCTAATTATGTATTAATATCAAATTTAGCTCATCAACCAGAAAGGTCTCGACCCATATTTTGCATTCTCCATTAATAGCATGAATTGATGTGGTCGGCAACCGAACCGGGGAGTATTTAGTTCTGAACTAGCTAAACCGTATCTATGATAATATCCTGCGATTGTACTTGAATGCAATATCACTTTAATGAGTGGCACTGTGGAGGAAGTTAAATCCTCCGCCTTATGTAAAATAACATTGACTGATAAATTTAAACCACCATGGCTGATTGTAACGAATTTTATTTAAAAAGAATTTTTTCTTTTAATTTTCCAGAACATTCTTTGTTTAAATACTTGATTTTGAATTGTGCTCCATTTTCAGCTTTTTTATTGATGGAGTAATATATTTGATAAGACCAGTCAAGGTACGAGACAATCGAAAACTGAAAATGGCGCACAATTCAAAGTCAAGTATTTAAACAAAGAATGTTCTGGAAAATAAAAAGAAAATATTCTTTTTAAATAAAATTCGTTATAATCGGCCATGGTGGTTTAAATTTATCAGTCAATGTTATTTTACATAAGGCGGAGGATTTAACTGCCTCCACAGCACGGTATGTCTTACAACAGCAGTTCGGAGGTGGCCAGTTGAAGCTCAAAGTATAAAAATCATGACATCGAGTAGGCTCCTAATGGAAAGGCTTATAAAGAGCTCAAGTTGGTTCGAATCTAACAAATGCGTGCAATGCACGGTTTCCACAAAATAATGACTGAGTTGCTGACTCTTAACCACATGCTCCCAGATTCGATTCACTGTTGCGGCAGTTTAGACTACAATGTGGGAGCGGAGATTAAGAATGAAATCGGTCTAACAAATTACTGAAGTTTTCTATCTCATGCCAAGCCTAGTCTATATAGACAACATTTATAAATAAAATCAAATGTGCCACAGTCTAGTGCAATTTCACAGCAATTATGGTGTCGGCCGAATAGCAAAAAAGTCGGCACGGCCAATTGGAACTTTACGTCGGAAGCACTTCCCACGATGAGCCATTGTAAGAAAAGCGTATAAAATAAGCATGGGCTGGACTTAGAATAGAAATGCCCTGACATTCTCGGTTTCCGTGGCATCGCGACTGAGTTACATGGCTCTGAACTGAACGCACACGAGTTCAAAGCCCGGCTGCCGCAGTTATGGCTACTATGGATGATTGGCCAGTAAGCACGCAAAGGATATTTTCAAAGAAATGAATTCTCTATCTTATGCTATACTCGACTTACAATGACATTAAAAATGACCAAATCTAGGCATAAATACGAGAAGCAAATTAGCCTGTAAATAACATGTAACTAAGTTCTCTCAAAATAAAAACACGATAAAATGACACATATAAAAATAATGAAACCAGTTAATTATATGTTTCCTTGCAGTCTTAAAAAGAAAAAATCCAATAAACAATTTTTAATGCAGAACTGTTACATTATTCCGATTTAACAAAACTGCACGAAGCATATTTTCACATAAATGTGTTTGGCGTGATTAACTACAACTTCTAAAAAACAACCATTTTCTACAACGTTCAGTTCACAAAACATAATAGAACTAGTAGCATAATGATGGCTCAACTGATCGAACAAACGAGTGCCAAAAGACAATAACTGCATACTGATCCGCAACGCCAGGATTTAAGCATTTCTTCTGCTATGGAATAAGCAATATCAAGACACCTAATGGTGAGAATACAATAAACGGTGTACGGAGTAAAACAGGAACAAAATAAATCAAATGATGGGGTATTGAAAATTGCATAATTACCCGACTGAATGATATCAGATCTACCTTCAATGAAGAACTTTCGGTTCCCTTATAGGACATTTTCTTCAGTCCATAGATCAACATACCAACGAAAGACAAACAAAGAAACCAATGCTATGTTGAGCGACTGATTAGATACAATTTCATTGGCGTTTAGCGCAATATATAAAAATTTGCTTGAAGAATGCTTATCACCACCGGCACAATCCATTGTTAAATAATATAACATATATTTGTGACGAAATTTGTAAAAACAATTATCAAAATCAAAGTTGCGAAATTGATGTAAACAAGAGCTCCATTTTATAAATTTATTTGTCAATATAAACAAAGCTTTGTATAACGTAGAAAGGCAATTCATCCAGTATGGGAGAATTGATAGCACTCGTAGGTCGGTAAATTCTTCAATCCTTTACATTTCCAGGTGCACCGATTTTTGGCCTTGAATGATGGGTTCCCACTTGTCTCTTCATTTTGATGCCCTCCGTTAGCTTGTTGTCTGAAAATGACGTTGGAACCAGATTTTCCGATTTTTCGGGAATAACATCATACAAATAGAAAAGAACAACCTGTTGCAAATATGTTTTTTCCTGTGTGTATGGTGTCAACCATGAAGATGGGACTGGAAATGAAGTCCCGAAAATTCGGAAAATCTGGTTTCAACGTCATGCTCATACAAGCAGCTGATGGAGGGCTTCAAAATGAAGGAACAAGTGAAAATGCATCAATCAAGGCCAAACCAAATCTGTGCACCTGGAAATGGAAAGGGTTCAGCATTTTACCGACCTACGAATGCTATCGATTGTCACGCACAAGAAAAAGGCGGAGAGTTTACAAACAAGAGGGACAACACTGCGCATTATTTATCAAAATTTAAAAATTCATCCAGTAGACCGATTTCTTCCTTATTGGGAACTCTTCACGTACTGTCCAGAATTTGCCGCGGACAGAGCTACTGGATGAAATGCCTAATCTACATTGTACAATACTTAATTTATATTGACAAATTTATTTATATAACGGGACTTTGTGTCCACATCAAGATCGCGGAATTGATTTTTTAAAAAAATGTTTGTTGCCAAAATCTAATATAAAAATAGCCGATTTACGAAAAATTTAAGTTAAGATTCTCTACTTCGGCACAAAGGTAACATTGAAAAAGAGAAATACAACCGTAGCTTTCGAAATACATTAGTTTGTGAACTTTATGGCGTTCATACCAAATGGCAAGAAGAAAAATAAGTAAGTTGATTAATATATATTGCTACAAAATGCATCATTGACAAGGTATATAATATGTATATATATATATATATATATATATATATATATATATATATATATATATAATTATATCTTACTACAGCACCACAAACGGTATCTTGCAATAAGGCGTAGTGATAGCTAAATAATTAAATATATTTTCAAATGCGAATATGGTTTAAAACGAGGCAATTTGCATGTAAATTAGATAGACCTACTCGCGAGTGTCGAACACGTGTATCATGAGATGGCTTTCCAAATACGCACGAGAACAGTTCAAACCATTATCAAATCAATCATGCAATATTTCATCTAGCTTAATGGCAATGCCGGTGGGATATTTAGCTTTTATTCCGTAAATTGAATTTTTCAAATCATGCAGTTAATTATACAGAAGTTATTTCGCTACATCATCCAAATTGATTTAATGATGAAATATAGAAAAGGAAATAATATCGCTTACATTTTAAAACACGCCATTCCCAAGCAGTACACAACAAGTTTATCATTCCAGAAAGTTTAAAAGAAAGAAAATTAACAAAAAAATTCTCGCAAATGAAAAAAACAGCCGAATGGAATGACCAGCACGCGAACAATTATCCTACAAGCATTGACGCTAAATGTGATAACATTTTTAAACTGAGATGTAAATTAGAAAAATAAATGTAATCGGAAGTTTTTCCAGAAAAAAAACACAATTGAAATTTTCCAGTCTCATTTAAGGAGGATGTAATAAAAACCAGCCTTAGCATATGACGGAGAATGTCGTCATTAACAGGGACTTCACTTTTTAGAAAATACTTACTTAAAATTTAATTTTATCTGAGCATATTTGAATTATCTATCGTTTTGAATAAACATCGTCTGTTTGTGAAAACTATTTCGAACATGTGACATAGCATGGTTCCCAGGACTAGATCAGCAACTGCCGAAATGCTGAAGTGTTCTTTCCATAATAAATCGCCTGATCACAGAGGTAATTGATTTGCAATTTTGTATTAGGTGTTGCGCATCTAGTAACAAACTAGTTCAAATATGACCAGAAGAATAAACCAAAGACAGCATGAACGGAAAGTTTAATCTCGTGCACACTTGTTTCGTGCTTACTGGCGACTCATCAGTAGGAGCGGGTATTACGCCTTTGACCAACTATATAGTTTGGTGAGGAAGTTGTGAAAAAGGACGCTACAATCACCTATACAAATGTGTAAACCTGCAGTCGTGAAGCCAGCTTCAAAAAAAGGATTCGCAAATGCGACTTCAGAGCTAACTCTGTCTATATAATATATATGCCGAGTCTGTAAAGGATACCAACACTATGGATAGTGTCAGTACCCTATACGCACATTATAGTACCGAAAATGTACATCATACTAACACTATGGTTGACAAGTCGGTACATGGTACCAACACTATGGATTTCAAGTTATGAAAATTTTCACCAAAATATTGAGAGAAACAACAATTTCTGAACACCTATTACTCAAGCAAATCCATACACTCTGGCCTTGATCGATATCAGTTATCACATTTCGCGGGAATCATGACATCATTCAATTAAATATATAACAGTTAGAAACTGTTTGTGGCGGAGAACTAATTTAAATGCAATTGTGTATTAGGTCTTGCGCACCTAGTAACAAATTATTTCAAATATAACCAGAAGGATAAACCAAAGACAGCATGAACGGAAAGTTTAGTCTAGCGCACATTCGTTTCGTGCTTACTGGTGACTCATCAGTAGGAGCCGGCATTACGCCCTTTACCCACTATATATTTCTGTGAAGAATGGGTGCTAGGTGCGCAGCACCTAATACACAGTTTCATATATGTTAAGTCTCCGCCACAAACAGTATCTAAGCAACTGAGTTATTTTTCTCATAAAAGATATTTGTCATCCTTGAGATAAAAGTGATATAGAAATATAAGAATTTGAATAACATTTCAATAATCTGTCGGATTTAAACACGAATAATTATGACAGTCAACGATGATTCATAGAATAGCTCGTGGATATTTGCCACTAATATAAAAATTACTCACAGTCAATGAAATATTCTTCGAGTAAAGCACACATGGCAGCTTTATGAGAGTTGGCTAAAGACTGTGATCGTGTTATTCCTTCATCAGACAAGGGATCTGGATTGATCGCTATGGATCGCGTTGAGCATGATTTCAAAGTGGCTGGCTTCATTTTTTGCCCGAAATTTCGAAATGCCACTTAAGGTGACGCAACGGAAAAATCTGAGCGTTTCGTTTCGATTGAGTTAACTTTCTTTCCAAAAAAAGCTCAGATCACACATGCCGAGCAAAAACGATAGTTGGCCAATTGGAGCGCAGAAGCTTCGATTTTCACCTGTATTTCACAAAGGCCTATCGTTGCATTAACAAATACGTTAACGCATAAATTAGCCAAATGATGGGCTAACCTATTCAACCCGATAAGAAATCACATATCTGAGTACAGCTTGAAAGATTAATTTAATTATATTGAACAGATAGACTAATTGATCATTAAAAATCTTTTGATGTGTAAAAGTATGAAAAGTTCTTGTTAAATTATTATTTTCAAAACTACCTTATATTTGCGTTAATAACACAGGATTGTTCCCGGTTCATTGTGTTTTTGTAAATATTTCGGATAACTTCTGTCGAGATCTATTGATGTGTTAGTTTTATGTTGACTCATTCTTTGCTGACGCCCATTTAAATAAAACTACTGCGTTTCGAATTTAATTTTGAGTGAAGCGCATTTGGAAGGATTGCTTTATTTGCGTTTTTCATATATTCAATTCACTTACAATTGTCAGCTATACAGGAAATAGTCTAGGAAAGCGATTAGCTTTTACTCTCGTTATGACCCAATATGTTAATTTGCATTTTGGAGTGAATGAACTCTAAACTACTTAATGAGCTGAAACCATAAAACCGTTATGTTGATAAAATATTTTTGGTTTCTGAAAACCGTGAGTATGCTGAATAACGGCTAATTAACTTCAATGGATGACATCATACGATTTGATTTACCTTTGAAAACGAAGATGATAGTACTCCAGGTTTTCTGAATGTACTGCTCAAATAAAGAATTGCTAGCTCATTGTGGTCCTCCATAGGAAAACATGGACCGCGAAATATTTACATTTGAACAGCCACTGCCTACTGAAACAGAAAAAGGATAAGTTAAGACATAGTGTAATTGGGGATTGCGTAGTTCTTCGCATGACATTTGGCAGACTGAATTGGATTCGGTGCGTAATACCTTTATCAGTACCAACCATATGTTAAATATAGGGATAGACCTAATGGCATAATAAAGCCCGTTGTGGACGTTTGTACAGTTAATACTAAAACATAAAGTTGAAGAGGCATTGCAGGGCATAATATATAGATTGCCTTCCTTGTCGGTATTCAAGTATTTTGCAGATGACTTTGTTTAAATAAAAACCAACACCAAACTTTCTCTACCTAGTGTGAAAGACAAAAAGTCACTGAAAAATGCATTTAACGTTGTCTGCAAATGGAATGGATAATGTGGTATATCATATTTAGGCAGATGCAGTAGAAGATTGAATTCACACTTGCCGGAGCACATATCAACTTGATTGGTGCAAAATTAATATCGTCTTGTGAAAAAATGCGACATGCCAACAAAAAACTTTTCAATTTTAATAAAGGCTTTATTTTCCATCATTCTTTATACTTGGAGGCTGACGCAATAAATAGAACTTGTCCAGAATTTTAGAAACAGAAATAAATTGTTTGTACAATAGAATTTGGTTACTGGTGCAATAATCATGACATAAATCATTCCAAGACATCCACTTACCACCCTCATACTAATGCAACAGCTGGGCTACGACACCGGACGATGAAAGAGTTATTGTGATTCTGGTGCCACGATATGTTAGGCACCTGGCGAGACAAACGACATTTAGTCAAGCAGGCCAAGATATTTACATTATTAATCTGCTACAGGGTTTTATCCGGCAAACATGGTGTATGGGGGGCATATACGACATCCAGGTGAACTTTTAACCGCAAGAAATTATGAGCGATGTAAAATAAGCGAAACTCAAAAGCACCTATAACAACTAACTGAATATTTGAGCGCCACACCGTGATACGCCTATGCCAGAGGACCTACATGCACTCGTCTACGGGCCGGCGACTACGTCATGGTGCCAAATGTGGAACCCATGGCACAAAATATTGTCAGAGATGGTCCGTATCGGGTGGAAAGTGTGGATGCAGAACATATCATCGTATTCATTAACATGCCTAACTGACCACGTGCTGTAGAACATTATCGTTTAAGCAGAGCCCCGAAGCCGATTCCTGAGGGAAGGAATGTTGTTTCCGTAGACATCTTTGAGGCCAAGAACGTTCCAATAGCCTTAATAGTTATCACTGCCTGCGCAACTTATGAATGATGAAATATATAAATCTTAATTAAAATGCCACTTCGTGGGCAAGTTAGTCAAGACCTAATTCTAAAGAAATGCTGCGTAGGCTCCACCTGAAGGAAAGACATTCCATAAAAATCATTTAGTGTATAACTGAGAATTTTACGTAATGTGCGACGGGATGGTGCAATGGATAGAGTCATACACTCAAAAGCAAATGTACCCGGCGTTGCAGTAGCTAGATTTGAGACCGATAACGCTCCAACGGCCGTAGACATGTATACGAGGTAATAGTAATTTGTAATTTTTTATTAAAGAGACGCGCTTTATACGAGCAAACGCCTATAAATAATTGATCACAAATAGAGCGTTTGTGTATATCACAATTTATTCTTCTGATGACTTGGAAAACTGAGTAAGAATATTATCGACAAACCTGACAAATTTGACTGTAGAGTTCGGAATAATTACGTATAGGCTGGATGAAAGGAATATATTAAACTCTGAGGGAATTCGAATTTATGACGCAATAATATATGTGATAAAATCATCCCTATCCGCGACAAATTCTGGACAATACTTGACAAGATCCCAATAAGGATGAAATATCTTTGATACTTTATTCCATGCTTAGTTTATACTGGAAAATACACATCAAAAGAGATTTGTGTTTATATCAAGCTCGTAACCTTGTTTTAAATAATGAGAGAAAGAAATATAGCAGTACAGCCTAGCAGCACTGAATACCTGTTTAGTCAGTTCAGTAAGAAAGACCTTCATATTTCCATTATTAATTGAATAAATAAACAATGCATAAATTAGTATGAGTGGCTAAATTTGAGACAAAGCGATTAGACGTAGCACAGTCTGTTTTGCATAATAAGTGCACATACTAATAAATTGACAAGAAGTATAACAAATTTATTCATCAATTTAAAATTCAGCAAAATTGTAACATAACATTTTACGAAACAGCTTTATGCCACTTTAAATATCCATAAAAAACAAAGTATCTTATTTGACGTGAAGCTATTTAAACTCACAATAATGAGAGTTAACTTTTAAAAACGCACACACACAAACATCCACACACACATATATAAGAAGTCGCTTATTAGGAAGAAAACATTAATTAAATAGATAAAAGTAACTTTCATCTGTTCCACAACAGTGTATTCTTTCAACGAGATGATTTCTAATTTAATACTGAGAATACCAAGAGAAAATGTAAACTAAGTTTTCGGGCTTGATATAAGTACATATCCAAATGTATTTAACCAGTTGTCTAACCACATAACAAAACTACCGCCAGTAGCAAAGCACTGAGGCGTTTCTCCCTTCCATGATCATCATCAAAGTACGACGGCAAACTGACTAGCGAGGATCAAACCGTATGGCATATATACATGGAAAGCAAAATTAGATATGCGGTTCTCACCTCTAGTAGTCTCGCGTACATAGTGCTTGATTGGAAATGTCGGCTAAGCAATTTCTATGCAGTCAAGAACATAAACTGTTTGCAGATTTCGCCACATATGCATAGTTGATACAATTAAACAATCATTGATTGGGCAGGTGGTGGTAACAGTTCTTTAAATCAAGTTTGCGAGTTTGTAGTTAACTCCAATCCAATTGTATTTAATCGGTTGCCGAACAAAATAGCAAAACTACCGTCAGTCACAGGCACTGACGCTTTTCGACCTTCTATGATCATTATCAGAGTACGACGGCAAACTGACTAGTGAGGATCAAACCGCAATGTATATATATTGATCTCACAAATATTGTAGTGAACTGGCAGTTTCGGCTGCACAATTTCAATGCAATCGAGAACATTACCATTTTTCAACTTTCGCCACGTAAGTAATAAAATTACCCCTTCCCACACACAATACACATATATATGGAGAGTATATATATATATATATATATATATATATATATATATATATATATCAGTATAAACTGAACATTGCATTAGATGGCAAAGGCAATTCATCAAGTATACTGGTTTCGACCATACTGATAATTCTTCAAGTATTGTCAAGAATTTTCTGCGCTCGGAACTCGAACCGGGGCACATTTGCTTTTGAGTGTCAGACTCCGTCCACTGCGCCACCCACGGAGCATATTACATGCAGTCTTATGTCATATACATTATCATGTTTCTGGTTATCTTTTTCTTCAGTTGCAACTTCTTTGGAATCTCTTAATACCTGAAATTCCGTTTAGCTATCTCGATCTGCCAAATACAACAGATATAATGCTACTTTGGGAAGTTATATTGTTTTGAAGCGTAATGGCGTTATGTTAATTAAATGTATCTTGTCAGAACAAAGTAAATAAATATAATCAAACTCCTTCTAACAGACTTGAAGCTAATATAACGCTTCCTAGTGACATGGTCTCTTTTGCATAATAACAGAACAAGGTAGGCTAGTTATAACTTCAGTTATTAAGGGATTCAAAATGTGTTCTGCCTGAAAGAATTACCAACCATAAAATATAAGTTGGTGTATGGCTTCAAATTGCGTGTAGTATGCGGAACAGGTGGCGCAGTTAATATAGTCTGTCTCTGAAGAAAATATGCTCCGATTCTAACCCTATCTGTGACAAATTCTGGACAATAGTTGATGAGATCTCAATATGGACGAAACTGGTCTTTGATACTTGATGCAATGTTTAGTCTTTACCGAACAATACGTAATAATCAGTCATATACCAGCTTATGTTTTGGTTAGCCAATTAGGGATTTCGTCGGCCAATAGATCCAATCTGTCGTTACAGAAAAAAAATCATGAGACATAGGAAAACGACAGTGAATTGGTGTTATATGGCAGGATTTGGATGATATATTTTGTCCACATATACTAAAAATTCCTTAAATTAGCAAAGGAAAGTCATAAATTATATATGAAATATGGGTTATGCATAATTCAGTCATATATTTCTGGTAAAATTGAAATATTGCCTAAGATAGCAAATGCAATTCATCTACTTAACCCTGATCTCGTTGTTATTAAACGAGTTCACAGTAGTAGCTAGAGCTGCTAAATTCATATATCGAAGCCATGCTCATTTTATTCGCGGCATGTAGCACATTCTCATCAGGAGGAGAGCCACATGTAAAACAAAATACAAATAATTATTATTTTGCAACTCGAATACTGCTACCATCATTTTCATGACCAATTCATCTTAATTCGTGCACTTCTGAGAGGAATTTCTGTTGTATTCGTATCTGCTTTACGTGGGGCCATTGCAGCGTTCTCGGCCTCAAAGTAGGCTAATGCCACAGACCTTAAAATTCAGCCACGTTTAGTCCATATAGGGCAGATATAATACCACTTCTCGAATAGATGTGTACTTGAACTTTTATTAAAGGGATTTATTATATATATTCAAATTTCTGCACTAATATCTTATGTTAAATTAGTCAGACACGTGATTTAAGGTACGAAAATGAGTGTATGCAATAAGCAAAATCAAGACCAATTTATTGTGTAGTGAAATTTGACTTGCATCCAACATGCGGGCTCCGTGGTCTTAGAATTTAACGATATGGAAATGGACCAATTTCTCGTAAATCAGGATTCTGCTTGCACTTATTTTGGATAAAACTTGGGATATGCTTATGAGAGATACACTTATTGCTCAGAAATTATGTATTACGTGTTGCACATCTAGTAGCAAATTAGTTCAAATTGGACCAGGAGGATAAACCAAAATCAGCATGAACGGATGTTATAATATCATCCGCACTTTCCGTTCATGCTGGCTTTGGCTTACCATTTGGTCATATTTGAATTAACTTGTAACGAGGTGCACAAAACCTAATACACGATTGCATATAAATTGCATATGTATATTAACAGTATCTAACTGTCACATATTTGAATAAATGACGTCATTAACATCGCGAAAAGTGATAAATGATATGGTTCAAGTCCAAAGAGTATGGATTTGCTGGAGTAACAGATGTTCAGAAGTATATGTAAAGCTCAATTATGGCGATATTTAGTATATCTTGAAATCTATTGTGTTGGTACCGATACAGTAACCATACTGTTGGTATCAGGTACTGACACAATATCCATAATTTGGTACCCTGTACAGGGTTGGTATATATATATATATATATATATATATATATATATATATTATGTATGGTAGAGTAGGCTTTGAAGTCGCACTGTCGAAGACTTTATATGAAGTTATCTTCACTACTGCAGGTTTACACATTCGTATAGGAGATTGTACCGTGCTATTGCCCTCCATTCCTCACCCAAATATATAGTTGGTCAAAGGGCGTAATTTCGGCTCCTAATAATGAGTCCCCATTAAGCACGAAACGAATGTGCAAATGAAATTAGACCATCGTTCATGCCGTCTTTAATTTATCCTTCTGCTCATATTTGAAAACAAATATTACTAGGTGCGCAACACCTAATACACAATTGCATAAACAATAATTCTCCGCAAAAAAACACAGTATCTATATATTGCTCAGTAGCTGGTATTCACTTACAATCTTATTAAATGTTTAGGCGAAACCTCCAACAATTAACAAAAATATGGTTATTGCAGAACAGTTTTACTCTGTGTTGGTACGATAGGTAGACCAATCGTTATAGATACGGAGAACGGAAACAGTTTGCAACTTCGTCTTTAATGACAAGTTCTAAATAAAAGTTGACGTTAAGCAACGCATCAAAAAGACAGCGAGCATACCTATTATGAGCCATGACAGAGTAGACCAAATGAAGCTTAGATTGTATGCACAGGTCGTTTGCGTAAAATATGTCTATTGAAACAGGCGTCAAAAACTGTTAAGTCATAGACTGATATATATATATATATATATATATATATATATATATATATATATATATATATATATATATATATATGTATCTGTGTGTGTGTAGTAATCATGAACCTAATATTGTATACGCTAGCAAAGTAAATTCATCCTAGTAGACCAGTTTCCGTCCTTTATCAGGAACTGCTTTTGCTATCTGGATGGGCAATAAATGTTTATACTGATAATATACGTATAGTAATAAAAAAATCATACCATTACAGAAATTAAAGAATATATATATATATATATATATATATATATATATATATATATATATATATATATATATAGTACATATATATATATATACTTAGGGATGTTATTTGAAATCATAACAGCGATTGATATATAAATAGAATTAAAAAATAAATTAATTTCACAAAGCATTTTCTCTACTTAGAGTTTTATTTAAGAGGAAATTGTCCATTAATTAGGACGCAAGATAACAGGTGTAAATACACAAATACTTAAGCAACGAAAAACTTTCGCGAACATAAGTGAACACCACAACCTCGTTTTCAAAGACATTAAGTGTAGCTAGTCAATCTTCCACTACACACAGTCAACTGGTGCGCCAAATATTGTGGCTAGTCGTAGCACGACGAAAACACCGGATGTTGGAGCTCAAAACCCAAACAATTTCGCAAATATTTTGTTTAATTTGAACTAACTGTTTCAACTAAACAATAACTATCCAGTAAAGAACATAATTATTTTCCGTATACGCAATATGCACATACATTAAAACTCATAAAACATAAGTAACCGCTCAGTAGCAGAAGTGCTACAGACATATACAATGTGGCAAAGTGACTAATTGTACAACTGGTTAACTAAAAAAGGATTGGTGTTTTACCAGTGATTGCAAACTTGATTTAAAGAAATGTTATCATCACCTCCACAAAACACATAAACAGCGCAGAATTTTTTACGGCCAAATACAATACAAATCATTGAATAAACAAGGGTAAATTAATTAATGACAAATATGTCAATTTCTTTCATAAATATTTGACAAAATTCTTGTCTTCAGTTGTAAATGTTTTAGGTTTTCATTTGGTTAAGAGATAAATTATAGTTCGACCATTATTATGCAATTGTAATACGGATTGAAAAATACATCATGTATTGAAGCATACATTTATTATAAAGTAGGAATACACAATAAAATTAAAAAAGGTAATTATATTTTCGCCAAAATTGAACTACAGTGAAATATCTGGCACTTACAATAGTCAATTTGTTTAATCAAGTAAACTTAATATGATAGTCGACGACGTTAAACTCTTTAAGCATTTCATTTATTTTAAAAATTTCATTTATGTTTACGAAAGTGGCATCAACGTGCCTCAGAAATGTATGGCAATATTTTTGAGCAAGTGGTTTTAGTTTTGATGTTTCCAGACAGAACATGTAGGCATCAGCTAGTAGGTTTCCTAACGCACCGCTCGTTGCCACTACATCGACTTCCCTGAAATATTGATCATTGAAGGTAAATTGAACATTTTTATTGCACCCATTGATGATAATTTCTAGATGACTTTTAAATGTGAGGAATAATGGGTGGTTACTATCTCCTGTACCCAAAATTCGGTATACTGTCAAACGATAAGAACCAGCTGACAGATGTAGAATCAAAAGCCACATTGCAGAGTCCATGAATTTTTTTACCCATACTTAGAGCTAAAATACGTATTTCTATGAGCATTTGAAAGTGAGACAGAAGCGGTTCAATTTTATTAATAGGGAGCATATTTAAGGATTTATAGAAACACAGAGACGAAATCAGATAAATGAACCCAAAGGCCCAGGTATTGCTTATATGTATACAAATGATAATATTAATCAGATTAGCCATTTTCTTGATGATGAACAGAAATTTAAACAGTGCCAGACAAGGCAAAACCAATTGGAAGCTAGCAAGGATTCAATACTGCGTGTGATCAGAAATACGTGCAACAAAAATAAAAAAGAACCGACGATGCGAATTCTAATGAAATCGATAACATAGCATCTGGTCCCAGGCAGTAAAAAACCAGATGGCACACGCGCAGTCAGAATTTTCAGCATGGCGATGGTACGCAAGGTTGTTGTGTTGACTTCACCTATGTAGGTTGGGTCGTTTATGCGGATCGTCCAGTCGAGATTTACTAACCTCTAACTCTGCAGTCAAAGTGTTTATTTGTGCAGACAATTTACTAATCAAGTTTTCCGATCCGCCAGAAGCCATTTTTAAACTCAGCATTAATGCTTTATTTTTAATTAATTATTTATAGGAGTTTGCTCGTATAAATCGCGTCCATTTAGTAAAACAAAATACAAATATTTATTATTTTATATTCACTTCTGCGGCTCGACGGCCGCTTCCATCAGAGTGCTGACTGCTTCATCTCGATTCGTGCACTTCTGCGAGGACTTTCTGTTGAATTCATGTCAGCATTAGATAGGACACATGGTTCGTTCTCGATCACAAAGCTGGGTATTGCTACAAGTTGGAACGGGCAACTTGACGCTAATAAGACCAGTATTGTTCTTGGTCAACACACTACAGCACAAGCTGATGTGAGAGCTAAAAACTATCTTACAGCCAGTACGTTTGACTTTTTAAGTAAAGTAAAACGATGCAATATCAAGAATTGAAAAAGGATTACACTTGATGTCCGAAATCAATTTACAATTATCCATGTTTACAAAACCATCGACTTCCTCTGTGGGTACATCGATAGTAACCACCCATAATTCCCCATACTTACAAGTCATCGCAAAATTCTCCTCAATATGTTGATTTCTTTTACAGACCTTACCATAAAGCTGACTTGGCCATAATGGTGTTGTGTAGAGGTTTATTTTGCCTCAATTCTGTGAGTTATCTTGATAAATATACTTATAGTAACTAGGTCCTATCTTTCCCTCTTTCTTTCTCTCACTCCGGTAAATCTCACTACTAATTTGTGTGCCTAAATTATCATTTTTGGCGTTATTTGTAATTTTAAAAGATGTATTATTTTGTTTCTCAGTGCTGTCCTTTTCGTTTCGGATTTGACCGCATTTTTCTTGTGCGGGACAATTGTTAGCACTCATAGGTCGGCAAAATCTTGAACCTTTTATCTTTTCAGATGATGTAATTTTTGGCCTCAGTTGATGGGTTCTCACTTGTCCCTTCTCCTTTAAGCCTTCAATTAGCTGATTTTCTGAAAGCGCTTTAGGATCAAGATCCGCCATTGATCTTTCACCTATATTTCGAGACGTTATTTCCAGTCTCATCTTCAGGGTTGCCACAAGTTGTGTTTTACTCCTGTGCGTATTGTGTCAACCCTGAAGATGAGACTGGAAATAACGTCTCGAAATATTGGTGAGAGATCAATGGCGGATCTTGATCCTAAAGCGCTTTCAGACAATCAGCTAATTGTAATTCTTTGTTTGTGTTTCGCTTCTTATGCGTATATGGCAGTGAAGCATTAGTCATGTTTGGATTTTGTATGGCTGTGAATAATGATGATGATGACAGGCCTGGCATATATAATATAATGAGTTGGTTTTGAAGACGCATTGCTAAAGGCTTCTTATTAAGTTGTTAATACTACTACTTAAATACAAATTCGTATGGAAGATAGAACTGCCCAACTTCCCAACATTTCTTGGATAGATTTACAGTTAGTTAGGGGCGTAGTGCTAGATACAATTGATGAGTCGCCAGTAAGCACGAAACGCACGTGTTCATGATGATTTTGGCGCATCTTTCTGTCCCTATTTGAACTAACTTTTTACAGGCTACGCAATAGCTAATCGATAATTAAGAGGACATTTGTCTGATTGTGAGTTTCATTCGCATTATTTGCACCATTTCTGCAAATGTTTTCTGACTAAATACGTATTGACTTTTATCGATAGATTTTTTTCAGCTATACCTTGGCATGTATGGACATTTTCATCGAATGTTTTCTGTCATATCATAAGGTTCATAGTTTGTACTATCCCTATGGTAACAACCCAAGCTGCATAGATTACAAAACCAAATGTTTTTCTATTTGTGCCGTT
Source organism: Eudiplozoon nipponicum (assembly GCA_029291075.1). NCBI lineage: Eukaryota > Metazoa > Platyhelminthes > Monogenea > Mazocraeidea > Diplozoidae > Eudiplozoon > Eudiplozoon nipponicum. The sequence continues at coordinate 147,175 of JAQBSW010000610.1, read as the reverse complement.
GCGGCCGTTGTTAATGATGATTAAAATGTCAATTTTGTAACCTCTCCTGGTTCCATTTGTTGTCTGATTTGTTCAATGGGTGATTAGGCTGGTCCGAAAGATTTTTTAAATCAAGGTTACGATCGTGATGTAAACAACAGTCCCATTATGTACATAAATTTGTCAGTATAAATTAAGCATTGTATAATGTAGAAAAGGCAATTCATGCAGTAGACTGAGTTTTGATTGGGAACTCTTCACGTACAGTCCAGAATTTACCGCGGATACAGCTCGAACCTGAGCACGTCTGATTCGGAATCTCTTGCTCCAATCATTGAACAAACCTGCCGCATGTTACACACAATATTCAATTATATCTTAACTAATGATTCTTGATTAGCCTTTCCTCTAGGTGGAGCCTATGTAGAATCTCTGTAGATCTAAATTTCCAACAGATGTTCGGATTCGGCTGAATAAAAGAACATTTTTGCAGGTTTTGTCGATTAGTGGACAGATGTACACAGTATCATATTGTTGCAATTTTTGTTTATTCAGATAGGGTGCTTTTTTTTATATAAACTGTATCGAATATGTGTAAAAAATTGTTCTACTTTGGTTTATATAGAGCGGAGAAAGTTGGTAAACTGGATGCTTATCCCGTTTCAAACGCATGATCTGAAATTGCTGATTCCCTCAATGGTTCTCAGACTTTGAAAATCAAATTGAGTGGCAACTGTCAGTGGATTTTGTTCATCACCTGCTTTTTGCATTAGTGCATTATTTATTACGTACCTAGTAAATAGGTCAAATAAGACAAGAAGAAAATGCCACATAGTTGAGAATTGATTTTGGAAACTTGAAGGAGATTTTGATCTAACTAAAGCGCGTTTATTGGGGCTGCTAAGTCACTACTAATGATAAATGAAATGAATATATTAATAGCAATACATGCAACACAAATTGGGCTTGATAACAAATTCTTTTCTGTAAAACAATTTGGGAAGTCGTTTATTAGCACTTTCTCTAATACAAATCAAGTGTGGTCTCACATTGACTTTTGCAAACCAGTTTATTAGCAATTGCTGTAGAACAAGTTTGGTGTTTTCTCATGTTGGTTCCTGTAAACCGATCCGAGAATTTGTTTATTAGCAAATTCTGTAGCACAAATAGAGTGCGGACAGATACTGGGCTTTGTATGCAGTTCCGGAAAGTCGTCTAATAGTAACCCTTGTAAAAGTAATCGGGCGTAGCCTCACATTGGTAATGGTGAAAAGCATCGGGAAGTCATTCAATAGCACAATTTTTTCTCAGGTGACAGCCCTTCCTTGATCTTGGTTTAAAGGAAATCATACTATTTTGTTAGCTGTTTTAGTTTATGTAATTTCACATGTAGAAATTTGATTTATTGCTGTTGTATAGAAGGAATTGTGCAGCGAACGGAGGTTTCTGTTTTATGACTATGTCAGATTACCATTTTCTTATCGAGTGACATATTTGACGATTTCAACTGTGACTACTGCTTCTGAGATGATCAATAGTAAATCATTCTCATATAGTTTGTAGTGCTTGCTGGTCAATTTTATTTTCCAGGCTCGCTTACGAAATATAAAACAAGTCTACATCATCGCGAAAATGCGCAATTCAGCTTCGAATAGCTCCATTGTTTTACTGTCGTAAAATGAAATTCAAAGGCTAATTGTACGCTTTCAAAAATGCTAATGTGAAATCTTTAATTGTGTTATTCTTTAAGGGGAGATTCAGAATTTAATTATAAATTAAGTCCCACAAAATGACCTTTTTCTTCTTAGTGGAATTTTAGTAAAAATTTATGAAACAAGTTAGGCCATTATTTTATGATGGGGATGGTTCTGCTTTTGTTTGTGTGAATTAGACAAAAGGATCAGTAGTTGCCATACTTGAAGTCGCTACTTATAGTGTGTTAAAATATGAGATAATAAATTATCGTTTAAAGTTTAAAAATAAGACTTCGCGAATACTAAAGCAAGCATCGATTATATTCTCGGAAGATGAATGCAAAAGTTATTTCCTCAATGGAAGAATGTTTAAAAAAATCACAATTCTTTGCATAAATTCAAAAAACGAAACCGGCCGAAAAGCCACCACAAGATAGTACAGCAAACCGAAAACTCGCAAAGCTAGAAAAAACATGGAAACTGCGTCAATTGAGTACACCATGCCCAAACTCCAAACTCCGCTAGACAAACTACCATACTTTCCATGGAAAATAACGCAAACAATAAGAAACTTAAATACACATCGTGAAGGACTCTTACGAGCACCAATTCTACTACTTTGCTCTCAATATCTAACAGCGATCTTGTGTTACTTGATTAAATGTGACATTCCTAAATTTACATATAAACATTAATGATCTCAACAATGTCATATTTTCATCTACAGTAACGTGCAATTTTCACATGAAGACCAATTTAACTGACTGCACAATGGTGTAGTTAGGAGAAACTGTATGACACCTCATCTGGTTGGTATATACATACACCAACCTTAGTAAGTAAGCCTAATAAATGTATCTGCTTCGAGCACACTTGAGAAAATGTTTCGCAAACTATCTAATGATTTTTTGAAACTCAGGAGCAATAGATTCAGCTAACAGGCTAAAGATATCAATCAAATTGTTTTAAACATTAAATTTGCACTCCAGATGAAGTAAGACACCAATTTTCCCTTTATGAACATCTATCATCATGCTCTGCCCAACTAAGATAAGAAAGTTACGAAGATGATTCTACTAGAAATCTGCAACATGATCGCCACTGACGTCGACTTGATGGCATATCCCGCAGGGTTTCCAACCAAGAACTATGATACGCACGTGGCAGACGAGTGGGTCCTACACTACCGAATTTGGATGTAAATGACATCAGTTCATTCTGCCATGTTAAAATCTGTCCACCTTGTTTCTTACGCCAATCTAGCGTTTGAAGGGAAAAATGCTCTACGTGTCAATCAAAAGGAGGGCACACGCTAAATATGACTGAACCAACGCAGTTGATGGAGCTATTTGGCTTTTATAACGAGGAGCACTTGTTGTCCGACCCAAAACTACGTCTCCGGATGTCGGCGATGATTATTCGTTGTTGATAAAATGTATGGTCTATCGGTGGTCGCATGCTTGTAAGTGTCAAAATCATCAACTCGAAGGGGCCCAGTTTCACTAGCGTAAAATAAAACAGCAGGTACAGATGTATTGTAAACACAAAATTTAAGCAAGAATGAAATACTTGTATTTCTTCATAAATGACGAAGGTTAGAGAAGGTAACTTCAGCGTTAGCGACTTTCATACTCAATACGTCAGACATATTGCCATATTATTGTACCGCCCTATTATCCCACATTCTTCATCCAAATCTATAGTGGTTAAATGGCGTAATACCGGTTCCTACTGATGAGTCGCCAGTAAACACGAAACGATTGTGCATGAGATTTTACTTTCCGTTCATGCTGCCATAGGTTTATCCTTCTGGTCACAACTGAACTACTTTGTTACTAGGTACACAACACCTAATACATACTTGCATATTGCCAGAGATATTTATAGAACAGCCAAGGTATGTAAACATGTCAACTATGTCTAGATCTTGACTCTGTAGTCGCAGAGTTGGAGTGAGTGGTGGGTGATAATGTAAACGTATCTTACAATTAGAGGGTGAAAATTTAATATCGAGAAACGGAACAACGTCAGATAATCTATTCAATTTACAGTTTCGATAACTTCCAGTTTCTCGGACCTGTTGCGCGGATAAGTTGGAACAGCGGCTATTCCCTGATGTGAACACTGCCGTCTCTTTAGCCTTACTGATAAAATAGATTTCGAGATTTACGTTTAGACTGCGCTTAATGTGTCGTCCTACAACAATACGAGTTTTATTATAAACCAAGACAGCTGGAATGTTGTGCTTAGATTCAACCATTTCCATACATTTTGCAGACGCTCAAACATTATCTCAACAGGAGGCTACATTGCCACAAACAATGGTAGCTGCATTGCAAATAAATTAAATTCGAATTTTCGTCATTAAGTTTAAAATATCTTCCTATTTTTGTCGGATGTACGGTTGTTCCAGTTTGCTTACATCTATTCGCGGTTTATTCATATCTAATTTTACGGAAAATTTGAATGCAAATCTACAACGAATAAGTGCATGATTTCAATCGACTTATGTGTTCCTAAATTAACGGCAATCATGAATGTAACTACGTCATCTATAACCAATTACTAATGATCTAATTGAGTCCACCGATGTCTGGGGTCTGGAGGACGTCAGGTTTTTACTACTTAGGTATAATCTATGTGCAGGCCGGCTACACGGCAGACGTTCACTATTACCATTACATCTTCCACCTAAATGAAATTTTGCGTTACTTAAGCCCACAATTTGGGCACTCATGTCATCCAAATCCAAGATTATCTGAACTTTTTGCTCTACTCAATAAAGTGCTTGATTCGGAGTAAAAAGCGATCTTCCTGTTGCCTATGCAGCAACCGGAGGTAGAATATGTCGATCAAACAAAATAGGCAGCGTTGATTAAGGTTTCGGGAACTGATTTTAGATGTATTTAAGCGTGCCACACAAGTCCCGCTGCTTACAAGAAGCCGTTCAGTTAATCAAGTTTCACCTGGTTTGTTAAGGACAATACCGAGACCCCAATTACCGACTTGAGAAAATTCCGTGGAACCAGAAATTGGAAACCAATAACGCGTAGATAAGAATGACGCACTCAGTTCTGTATTTCTCTTAGGATCCTCAGATTTGGTTTTAAATACGAAAAATATATCGATTTATAATTTGTCCAACGTACGTACTAAATCTACTTGTTGTTCAGCTTTTTAAAATGTTGGCACATTAAATGGGCTGACGTTAAAACCTAATCTAGATTTAACGAATGGTAGTTTATTTGAATTATTTTCGATATTTGGCAATCCAACATTGAACTCAGTGATATGATAGTCATCTACTACATTCATAGCATCTAAAAGAGAGTTATTGTTAAATTTAGAAGAGAAAAGTAAAGGGATAGAGACAGAATCAGTGATGAAGGTGCCTGCAGTATCCTGATATCGCTTATCCACTCTGCAAGACTCAGCAGATAAGACCATCGTTTTTTTTCCTGCGCGACGATTATATATGGAATGTAAAAGAACAATAGGTCGCTCTTTCCTCGCGGGGATGGCTTATACTCCGAGTTTTCTTTCTCATAGATAGTCTACCAACCAAAGTTGAGGAGCACTGTCTGTTCAGATGCCAGTGGCCAAAGTTTAATTAAGCAGCCAAAATCTGCCTATCGCATCTGTCATGCTTCTCTTCATTCAGACACAACACATTTAACGCAATGTGTTACTGCGTAGTTAGGCCAAGCTCGATGCCTCATATGAAACGAGATGATGGCTGTGTCCCGTTAGACCCGGCAAGGCTTATGCTACTATTCCCAGGCCCGCCGGTCGTCAGGCCGGAATTTTCTATAGCTACGAGCCAAACTCGCTGGAGAATAAATTTATCTGACATTGGCAATACATAGAGAATCAAGGCTCATTGAACAAGCCATTCTATACAACGGCATTGTGCCGAACTCATAATAAACTAGTCAACAATTCGAACCAGGACATTATGCTCTAAAAACAAGTTCAAGAAAGAGCTAAGCTGCAAGAGAACACTTTTAAAAAGAACTGGATAACTTATATAAACTATTCATAGAAGACAACATGAGAATAGGCCTAACTCGTGCTACAGACAATATCGCGAAAATGTAGCTTAACTTACTATTTAGAGACGACCTATCATCTTCAATAATTACGTGACGGTTTAGTCGAATGGGGTAGGTAAATTCTGCCTAAGGTAAAGATTTACAGCCGCTTCAACACACCAACGTAATAAGTAACTGAAAAATATATTTGTGCTCGTTTTCGTTTATATTTTAGCTGTGATTACATAATGAGTACACTGCTGATAAAAAGAGCTGTATGTCGCGAAACCTCAATGGTGAAAACTGTGACGATGGCACATCGCTAGCAAGAAATAGTTTAACTGCTACTAAAATGTGATTTGATTTGAAGCCAAGTTATATTTAGTGTTATTTTTGCCTGTGAAATACCACGATCAATCTTCTTTCTTATCAGGTACGATGGCCAGCCTAACAAGACTGGGCAACATCAGAGCTCGTTTGTTAGTGTACGAAACCAAGAACAGCGTACTGTTTAAACTAGGAACAGACTATATGCGTCTGCTTAGGAGATAGGCAAAGTGAGAATAAACAATCGTAATTAACTACTAGTTGTGTATTAATATGAAAAAAACTAAAATATGTATTCCGATTTTGCGTCTACATGCAAATAATAATTTTCTTTCTTGCAGTTAAGTCGAATTCGCGACGATGGAAAATAATTTAATTTGAGTGAATGCGATAAAAAGATGGTGAAGGCGCGCTCTATGGAAAGATTATATAATTATACCGCGTTTCACTCATTTTCAGACTAAGAGCAAGCAAAACACTTTAGATATATAAACAGAATATCCTTGAAGGAAATAGACGTGACTATAAAAATAAATGGAGCTGACCACATCAATAAGTCATTTCTGGATTTAGAAACATATTCACGTGTACGCGCGCGATTGTTGGTGTGTTAAAGTATGACATTTATAATTAAATATTCACGTAGAAATGCAATCACAGATAGGATTAAGCTATTTTCACAATCATTTTGTAGATAGTTGCTTTATTTGGTAATTCGACAACACAGAACAATTTAAGATTAAATAATTTGTGGAAGAAATAGTCACTTATTCAGATTAGGACATGCATTGTGCAGAGTAAAGTTTAATCTCCTGACGATGAAACAATAAATCCCGGGGAGTGAACAATTTGTCTTAAAGGATTACATTTGAACTCACTCACATTACGAAAGCTTTAACTATAGCCAAAATCAGCAAATATTAATGATTTAATTTATTTTAAAACAAAAGCATAGCTTTTATTTTGGACATTTAGCAAAGGACATAAGAGAATAAACAATCGTTCATTGCACAGGTGGTGATAGCAAATATTAACATCATGTTTGCGGACTTTGTATAAACACCAATCCCATTATATTAAACGAGTTACATAATATAGCAAGACTAACGTCAGTCACACATTCTGATGCGTTTCGGCCTTCTATGATCATCATCTGAACGCGACGGAAAGCTCGCAATGCATAAATATGGAAAGCAAAATTATATATGCAACTCTCACCTCCAGTAGTCTCGCATACATTGTACCGGACTGGATATGTAGGCCGCACAATTTCTATGTAGTCACGAGCATAACATTCAGGTAACATTCACTATATGCAGATAAGTTACATAATTAAAAAATCCATGATTGAGCGGGTGGCAATAAAAATTTTTTCATTGACGTTTGCGAGCTTAAGATAATCATCAATGCCACTGTCTATAACCAGTCACACAACACAAAAATTATCGTCTTTCACAGGTATTGATGCGTTTCGAACTGTCATGATCATTATCCGAGCCCGATAGAAATTCTCTTCAAGTAAAATGTATGCGAAATCACTATGATTGGGAGCCGTAAGTCTGATTTTGCAAACTTGCATTGACGAATGATGCTCGTCAATCAGTTTCCTCATGCTCTAACAATGATCATGCAAGGTCGAAACGCGTCAATAAGTATGACCGATGGTAGTTTTACCATGCAGTGTAACTGGTTAGATATATTGGAAGGCGTGATTATCTAAAGCTCTCAAATTTGATTTAAAAACTAATTAACATCCACCGCGCAATCAATGATTGGTTAATCGAATATAGACAAGGCAAAAATGTTAACATTTTATATTCGTGACTGCATTGAAATTGCGCAGCAGACATTTCTAGGCAAGAACACTGTATGCTAGGATATTAGTGGTGAAAGTCGCTCATCTCATATTCCATACCATGTTGTTGGATTTTCGTTAAAGAAATTGCCATTGTACCTTGGATGATGATCATGGAAAGTCGGAACGCGTCAATTAGTGTGAATAATGTAGTTTTATTTTTCTATTTTATTGGTTTGATACATTGGGATTGGTTTGTATCCGTAGCTCGCTAGCGTTATTTAAAGAAATATTATCACTCCCATTATTGTCATATAACTTTTTATACTCAAAATGCCAGCTCTTAATTTCACCAGCATTAATCACAAATATGATACATATTTCCTCGGCACTAACTCTGATTTCCTTTCCTTTATTCCTTCATTTTATTTTACTTCCTTGCTCACTTCCGTTCTATTTAGCTCTATTCTTTTATATGTTTAACCTTCATGTTCCATTTATTTCCAGTTTTCACTCTCTCAGTGATATGCGTATGTGAATTTCTAACAAAATTACCAATAATTTAGTTCCAACAAGACCAAAATGATAAGAATAGGTAAGCGAAAAACAAAAGATGAAATCTCATACGCACCTGTGTTTCGTGTTTATTGGCAACTCACCAGTATGAGTCGGCACGACGCGATATAATTAAACGGATTAGAAGCAAAACACAGCCTCAGCCGTTGGGACCCGAATTCGAATCTTGTTCATCGCTTAAAACATACGTTTCTTAATTATGTAGTAGATTGCACCATCCAACTATCCCGCATTTATTGACAAAGTATAGTATTATTCTTATTCGTCAATCATTTCCTAGTGCCTTTCTCAACAGTCTGCTCATCACACTTGATGTACGAATGTAAGAAAGCAAGTGAGAAATATGGTTTAGACAGCATCATTTATCCTTATGACCTATAAAGCCGATTAAACGAAAATTCGCACTTTTTTATCAACTATTCAAATATGATGTTGAGTAGGACACTGAAATGTGTGTCAAAATATCCATATGAAAAATGACGAAAATGAGCGAAAAAACCCCGTTCGACATAGCAATGATCAGGTAATTAGGTATTATCGTGTCGTGCAAAACATGATCTATTTTAAACCATGAAGTGGTTTCGCAGTATGGGACTGCTTCCAATCTTTAGTTATCAAATAAACAAGAAGCGCATTTTGATCATGATGGATCTGACACACTCCTTTAGTCCTATTTGAACAAACTCGTATATAGTTGCATAATATCGAATTCATAATTGCTTTTAAGTTAGTTCCCCACAAGCAAAAATGTATAAATAAAATTAATTCATTAGTAAATCTTCCTTCTCTGTTTAATGTGCATAACCGAACATAACACACAAACTAGCTAATTTACGATGTTTATATTTTATTCTCAGTTGCTCTTTTAAAATTAATTTAACTTCTTAAAATGTTTTTTCGTAATACGACAGAACAACTTTAAATAGTTTTAACCATTTTAGAAAACTCAATTCCCATTGGTAATTATTTTTTTCCTATTTAAGAATATCGTTGTCAGGATAATGGGAACTCTAAATTAGATTTCGACGTATTGACGATTATGTAACCATTTTTCAAAAAATCGTTTAGCTATTTTTATAACTTTACTGTTAAAATATTTTCACAAAAAATGACGTAACAACGGCCTTCTTGACCATTTTATTCGTTTAATTTTCTTTAAGTTTACCGTATATAACGTTCATTTATGAAAGAAAAAATCATTTAATCTGCAATGCATTTTTATGGAAAGCAAAGTAAAGTATGTGGCTCTCACCTCTAGTAGTCTTGAATACATTGTACATGACTGGAAATTTCGGCTGCACAATTTCTATGCAGTCACGAATATTAACTGTTTGCATGTTTATCACGTGCATATTTTATACAATTAAACAATTAATGATTGCGCGGGTGGTGGTAACAATTCTTCAAATCAAATTTGCGATCTTGAAATAAAAACCAATCCCATTGTATTTAACCAGTCATCGAACAACATAGCAAAACTACCGCCAGTCACATGTACTGACGCGTTTCGACCTTCCATGATCATCATTAGATTACGACGGCAAACTGGCTAGAGAGGCTCGAATCGCATTACATATATATGGAAATCAAAATTAGATATGCGACTCTCATCTCTAGTAGTCTCTCACACAATCAAGAACATCAACTGTTTGCAGTTTTCACCACGTATATATATGCAATGCGGTTTAGTGCTCACTGGTCAGTTTGCCGTCGTACTCTGATGATGATCATAGAAGGTCGAAACGCGTCAGTGCGTTGCGGCTGGCGGTAGTTTTGTTATGTTGTTCGACAACTGGTTAAATACAATGGGATTGGTGTTTACTTTAAGCTCGCAAACTTGATTTTAAGAATACAACGAATCGTCTAATTTATTTAGGCTAAGCGCTAGTTCAATGGTCAAGTATATTTAGGTTTTATGTTGACATAAAGCAGCATGAACATACTAGGAAATGAATTTACCGTGAGAATGTTACGTTATTTATTTAAACACACTTGATATGATTTACACGAGAAATCCGAATTCAGATGATGAGAAAACTAATTACGCTTTTCAACAGAATTTTGCGGAAATTCGCACTATAAATGTCTGTTATATAATATTTGACAGTAGTGGTTATTCTAAACTCAGTGTTTTTATGATAAGGCCTTTATTTATTCCTATGAATATTAAAATATAGCACACTTTGCGTCATGTCGTTTTTATAACTTCTTCAATAAATTTTCACATTTTTTATCAATTTCATGGACATCATAGTTTTGCACCTGGCCGCACAATATAGTAAAACATTAGTTACAGACACACAATAGGGTGGGTAACATGTATCGTCTCGGTAACCATAGTGGTGGTACTGTTTACAAGCACGGAATGTTTTGTATAAAGTGAGTTGGCTTTGAAGTGGCATTGTCGAAGACTATATTTGAAGTTAGCTCCGATTCTACTGGTATGCAAGTTCGTATGGAAGATTAAAGCGCCGAATTGCCTCACATTCTTTGACCAAATATATGACTGGAATAGGACGTAGTACAGGCTCCTACTGATGATTCGCCAGCAAGCACGAAAAGAATGCGTAAATGAGGTTATAACTTTCGTTCACGCTGACATTGGTTTATTCCTCTGTTCCTATTTGAACTAATTTGTTACTAGGTGCACAAAATCTAATTTCAATTACAGCTACACACAGTGTTTGTTCATCATCGAGCACGACGTCAATCAAACTATCGAAGATTAGAATGCAATGCCTACATACATGATTTGGAAAGTGGAAGTGAAATGTTGGCCGCACAAATTGTGAACTGTCACAATTGATACTACAATCGAAGATAGGCCTTGATGAATAGAAGACACGGTTTGTAACCAACACATTTTGAAATGCCTTGATTGGCTATAAAATAATTCTGATGTGCAGTCTTTTATTAATCGCGTTGAATCAACAAAAACATTTCTTGCCCATATTTAATGGGACAAGGAAATGAAAAATAAATCTACAGCAGTTCCTTGTAGGTTGTTGTCATGCGTCGAAGCAGGCCGAAGACGGTCAAAACGTGACGTTGTCTAATTGGCAACAATCCTGCTGTGTTGGGCGATTGTGGGAAAACGTGTATTTAATTTAATACTGTTTGTTGCGAAGAGCTAATATATATGCAAGTATGTATTAGGTTTTGCGAACCTAGTAACAAATTAGTTTAGTTGTAACCAGAAGGATAAACCAAAGGCAGTATGAACGGAAAGTATAATCTCATGCACATTCGTTTCGTGCTTACTGGCGACTCATCAGTAGGAGCCGGTATTACGCCCTTTAACCACTATATATTCGGTAGAAGAATAGGAGATTGTACCGTCCTATTATTCCACATTCTTCTACCGAATATATAGTGTATTTAGTTTATTTGAAGCGTAAAAACGGGCTTCAATTAATGGTTAATTTGAAATTCGAATATAAGGTGTTGTAAGGAAGCTGTTTTAATAATTTCAGTTTTACTCCGCAATTCATTTTGCAATGAGAATTTCCACTATTTGTACAATTTACGTGTCACCCTGGCTACAAATATGTGACTTTAATTAAAAATTTAATGGTTCGTTAAGACTCGGAAGTTAATTTAACGTCCAAATATGGCAAAACACGTGTGATTTTCTTCTGAAAGTATTACAGCTTAAACCGCAAAGTCGATTAGAATAAAAATTAAAAACGAATACTATTCTTTTGTGCTAACTGTAAATATAATTGACAAATATTGATTAGTTGCGTGCTTTTTCCCCATAAACGGATTTGCCACTTTCATAAAGTAATTTTCAATGGTAGTCGTTGAGACATGAAACAAAAAAAGAAACAGGATGTCATTGAGAATAAGAACAAAACTACAGTGCAATTTGTAAAACGAAGTCAAGTCATGTCATCTTGAAGTCAATTAACAGATATACATTACTTTTCATTGCGTTTGTCAAATAAATGCAAGCACATAAGAATTCACTATCGAGAATTTGCAACCTTACACCCATTTCATAAAAACTAATTACATCTTTTCAATTAACAAATTTTGAGAAGCATAAGCGGATAATCCAAGTGGCCGCTTAACAATATTGACGTGATTCCTTTTAATTGCGGACATTAATCAAAATAAGGCGAACTGCTACAGTGAAATAATTTAACCGATGGTGTTGCGTTAGTCTGTCGTTAATACCGAATTTCTAACCTAAATGATAGCATGTAAAACACATGAATTGGTGCTCATAATATGCATATAATTCAAACAAAAAAAACTATCGAAATAATGAGTATTATGCAAACCTACCGGTGCACTAACAGACCACGCATTCACAGAAAAACTGGTTTCCTTTGGAAAAATAAAGGGATTTTGCACAATACGCAGAGAAACTGCGTCATAAGGGTTATCTCTCAGCACATAAAGTACACTTGCTTTGACGTTTACTATCTTATTCACATCTTCGGCACTCTAAATTGAAGAAAATGATCTTTATTCTAGTAGCACTTGTTAAGAACTGAAACATCAACAGGATCTCAGCATTGAATGCATGCAAAACTACACTGACTCCTAATTCGCTACTCAGGTGTGCCCTAAGTACACTCTTATAAGACTGAATATATTAATTCTTTAAACTCAACAACATTGCATTCTTTCAAACATAACGAGGTAGCCTAAATATATTCATAATCGACAGCAAAAACAAATGTGGAGTCAAAAAATGAATGCTCGATCACGAACTTATTCATATTATGATTTCAATCTGTGCATGCAATCAAAGTATGGTACCGTTAAAAAGAAAATACTAAATATTTTTTTCTCCGAAAATTACTATAAAAATTTGTGAAGCAGATAGCCAGCGTGGTTGATCCAAATATACGCGTAAAAACTAGTAACGCTGGCCCTAAAGGAAAATCACGAAAAACAATTACCAAAATGTATAACAATAAGATACAGTTTGTTGCGGAGTTCCAGTATATATGCAAATGTGTATTAGGTGCGGCGCAACTAGGAAAAAAGTAGTTAAAATATGACTTGAAGGATGAACCAATGTTAGCATGAACGGATGTTATAATCTCATGTGCATATTTGTTTCGTGCTTAATAACGACTCATCAGTTGGGGCCGGTACTACGCCCTACACCCATTGTATATTTTAGTGAGGAATGCGGGACAATGATATTGAACCGTCAAATTGTCCCACATTCCACACCCAAACATACTGTGAGTATAGGGCTCCTACTGATGAGTCGCCAGTAAGAACGAAACGAATGTGCACATGAGATTATACTTTCCGTTCATGCTGACTTTGTTTCACCCTTATAGTCGTATTTGAAATAATTTGTTACTAAGTGCGCAACACTTAACACATAATTACCAAAATGTTAGGAAACAAACAGCATTAATCAACAAAGAAGAAGGGCAAATTTCGTGCAAACCTTGATGCAGACAACCTTCACTGGCTTGGTTCATAATATATATAATGAGTTGGCTTTGAAGTTGACTACATTGCTTCTTAAGCACACATTCCTGTAGTAGACTGTACGGTCCGAATATCCAATATTTCTTGGATAAATATTTAGTGTGTTTAGGACGTGGTAAGTCACCAATAAGCAAGGAACATACGTGTACATGAGATTGTACCTATCTGCCATTCTGACTTTGGTTTATCCGGCTGGTTCTAACTGAACCAACGCGCATAAGTCAGTCCTATGCAACTAGGATTATTACCCTATTTAACGATAACTGTTTTAGGATATCTATTTTAATGCAACATTTTCAAGGCAAAATGTCTCCCATAAGAAATACCATCTCACATAGGATAGAACTCGGCAGATCTTGTCAGCATGAGTTTATGACTTCCATTACGCATCTTATACATCTGTCATAAATATTGCAGCAAAAAAAGGAAATTATGTAAAAAAACACTGTTTTTTAGAGAACTAATGCTGTACTTAGGCAGCTGCCAATGACAATTGGAAAGGTTTTACTTTTGACTAACAGTTTATCGTTGTTAAAATCATGTCGCAAAGTAATAAGGCTGTGAGAAAGTTTCCTTCAAAGAACATTTAATCTAGCAAAAACGTATACGGTTTGAATTAGAGCTGTCCATAGCGAGGAAGTTCTTCTCAAATTTAGTCACATTTAATGAAAGTTCATGTTTTTCAAGTCAGTAATCTACATATTTACATCCGACGCACAAAAACTAAGTTTTCATTTGTGCAACAGCCTCTGTAACCTCCACTAACATATCAAACTAAAACTAGTCTAAACTAAGTATTCTATAATGTAGAAAATGTACTTCATCCAGTAGACTGGTTTAGACCTTAGTGAGAACTCATCACGTTCAGTCCAGAATTTTCCGCGGACAGGGCTCGAACCTGCGCACGTCATCTTCTGAATATGTTGCTATAACCACAGATAAATAGCCTTTAATACATTTTATGATACATTGTTTATACTGACAAATGTAAGTAAGAGACAAGTATTTATATAAAGATCGCAACCTTTGAATAATTGTTAACACCGCCCGCGCAACCAATATTCATTGAATTATATAACAACTAGTATAATTATATAAAAACAAGATCGCGGTGGAATTTACATAAAAGCTGTTTCATGCGTAAACATCCCGTATTTCATTGCAAAATAGAGTCCACTAATCAGTAATGTGTGAAAATAATTCAAAATCTCGTTGCTATTTTGTTTCGGACGATCATACGTTCGCTTAAATCAATACGTAAATTTATTGGCGAAGATAAGCCAATATAATATTTTCAGCATGGAATGTAGCAAATATTCTTCTGCAAATTGTCCGGTTCTTTGCTTGTATTTGGCTTTACTTTTCAATAATTAATTTGCGAAATTCAGTAACTGGCTTCTAGGTAGACATAGTTGTTTGGTCCATTCCTAAAATTTCGCATAACAATCTGGTTGAGACAGCGCATGGGATCGATCGAACTATTCGAAAAAATATTTTTTACACAATAAAAAATACAAGAATCGACCAAATTGCAAAATTATTGAGACGCTAATTATTAAATTTTCGTGTACTAACCCCTCGTGAAAAACAACCTTTTCCATCGGATGCTCTAATGATAAAAGTCGTTCAAATCAGTTTAACCGTGCTTCGATTTGTTTTATCAATATATGTAGGCTTAGCTGACGTAAAAATTTGAAGTCGCGAATGATGTTTAAAAATTTCAACGCGAATTGCATGGCTCCCAAAATGTACCAACAACATTAAATAGCTGAGAGAAGTGTTAGCGAATTTCTGACTTCAAATTCAAATGATTAATTGTAGAAAAGAGATCGCTTTTGTTAGACACACTCTCAAGCAAACTATCATTTTTTAACAGACACAATGGCTTACTTCTACATCTATTACGAGTTAAGAGGTGCAAAGTGCTCATTTGAGTTGTAACTGATAACAATGTTAACGATTGTACGCACTAAGGAGAAGTGTGAAAATGCCAAGAGTAAAAGTAACCAAGGAGAAACAATAGAGCAGATGACAGGCAGGCATAGGAAGGTACGCGTTGCAAGCATAAAATAACGTTTTTAATTTTTTTAAATGTCATAATGATGACAGTACAATTTAGCTAATAATTAAACCAGCCTATTGAAAAACAACCTTGTTCAATCAATATAATTCAATTAATAGCATTCTTTCTCTATTTAAATTTAAGCTCTTCATTCAACTTCGATTAATTTTATGGCTGCTTTTATTTTGAAAAAACTTAAAACACCTCGAAACTGACAACCTCTATTCAATTAAGCCAATAATAATTGTGTGAATGGTGACAGAAATGATTTAATTCAAGTTTGTGGGAATTGAGCAAGTTCTAATTCAATCTTGAACTTGTCACAAACCCTAGAAAACCTACTATCGGTTTTCACTAACTGACGTATTTTAACCATGCTTGTTCACCACTAGAAAACGATGGAAACAAAATAGTCTAGATTACACCTCAATAAATATATAGATATAAAAAGCGAAACTGTGCTACCTACACTTAGAAGTCCCAGACAAAGTTTACTTAATTTGAATAAAGGCTGTATAATTTCCGTGCAATCACCAGTATGACATTTTAAATGATTTCCAACCTTTCAATTAAGTAGCTCAGGTGGAGTTTAGATAAACAATAGTTTAAGTTTTAAACAGTCGCACGAAACTCCTATTTCACATAGTCTCGGAGTTAGCACAACCTAATGTTTGTTTTCGACTAAGTTGTTTTGCCTCGTATCTGCGTGTTGTTTAGGCAAAGCTTTCACTTTAGATCACAAATTTAACTGTCTAGCGTATTGGCCGAAAATGCTACAGATGCTGATTGATGGACAGGAATTAAAGGATTTTATGTATACAACAGGTAAGCAGCAATATATCAAGTTTTGTTTATGATGATAATAATTTACACCCGTATTATTTTTGCACTTACTGATCAACAGACAATGAAATTTTTGACATAATAATTTTTCAGTAAAATACATGATCGTATATATATATATATATATATATATATATATATATATATATATATATATATATTTATTTATTTATTTATTTATTTATAATGTCCATTCATTTTTAATTAAACACAGTATTCTTATAATTAGGAATATCTATTCGTATGTTAATGACGATTCACATGTGGAAAAATTTATAGATTAAATGAATTCACCATTCAAAATCTTTCAGGTTTAGCCTATATGGCATACCTTTAGAACTGAAGTTATATGAACTTTACGTTTTTTTCACTTAGTGCAAACTTTCACCTGAAAATTTAAATATTCATTGATAACTGGAACTGGGATCTATCTGGCATTATTCAAAACTTGAATCAGTTAATTATGCAATAATCTGTCACATAAATTTATTTATCTTTAATAATATTTATGTATGAGACAGAATGATGCTTAGTCTAGTAAATAATACTTGAAAACAAATTGTCTAGGTAAAGGCCAACAAATTTATACCACGGGACACATACAAATCGTGAAACAATTATGAAAACGAAATAATTGAATAATGTAGCCAGAATAAACTGTTATTTTATTGGGACATGAAGACAATAGATAAAAGATAAAGCTTTTTAAAAAAAACGGTGCATCCATTACGCCAACGTATTCCTGATCTAAAAAGGAATTGCTATTCGAATAAATAAAATATCTTGGTTAGCAAACGGGTATTCAAAGCGATGTGTCAAAGCAGACATGCGGTATGAACAAAAGCAAAAGACAGTGAAGCAATACATAATCAAAGGATATAATCTGTTAGTTTACCATTGTCTATATGGATAACTACAATAAAATAACTTTATTTGTATTTACAATAAAAAATGGTCTAAACTAGCATGAAAATTATCAACATCCTTCGATCCAAAATGTCAATAGTTTTTTTTAAACATGCATTAGCTGCTTACAGCGCCATGTAGGTAGAACTGGCCAAATAATAAAGAAACGAGTCAAAATGATACTTAGGAGAAGTACAGCTGGCAAAGAAAGCAACACTACCATAAAAAATTCGAAACTATATAACAGCTCGATATTGTTTGTGATGGAGAACTAATATATATGAAATTATGTATTAGGTGTTGCCACCTAATAAAAAAATAGTTCAACTATGACCACAAGGATAAACCAAAGACAGCATGAATGGAAAGTATTATCTCATGCACATTCGTTTGGTGCTTACTTCAAAAATATTTATAAAGAACGAAACTATCAAACAAGTAAAAGGTAAAAATTTCAAGGACCTGCGTATTGTGGTAACTGTCAATCTTCTGCCCGCAGTCAAAATAACAAAATAAATTCTTCGATAAACTGAATATAAATTAGTGAACTGTGTTGTGCATGCCAGTGTAACTTTGTATGTGTGATTCTGCTACCTGTTTGTTGTTGTCAAATATAACTAAACATTCCCATACAGCCTTTCTGAATTTACGACATCGAGAAGTAGATATATAAATCAAGATGAGGTCTGGCGAAAGAACGACCTATCAACCGTATAGTATATATGTTGTTGAACATTGTTTAAAAGAAGGAATAATTGGTGCGACTCATATTGCATAATTACCAGCTCCTTGTTATTCTGAAAAAGGGTTACAGAACGCATGTACGTAAATGTAATTAATTAAACACCTAACAGTTATAAAGAAACACGTGATGCACGTCTATCTAGAGCAGCCATGCATAAGTAAAAACGGGGTCATTCAAACAACATTTCTCACGTGCTTTATAACTTGACTATATTTCATCTGATGAGCAGTTGATTGACACAGATAATTGAAATAAGCATGGAAATATATTGTGAGAAGAGGGGGGAAAAATTGCTCATCACCATCATCATCACGGGCAGCAATACAAAAGCCGTTAGTAACTGATGCTTCACTGCCATATAACCATGAACAAAAATTAATTTAAAATATATTATTTTACAGTTTTTTAAGGAGTGATTTATAACGAGGGAGATCTAGCTAATATCAGTTTATTTACTTAATTCGTCTAGTAATATGATAAAATTGGATTTTTCCATCTCATATAGGAGGTGCAACAAACCTCCGGTTTCCCCTTAGAAACAAATTAAATGCACAAAATACTCGCTTAAAAGTATCAGAAACTCACTGCATACAAGCGCACTCTACGGCTTGTCAATAAACGTAAACATTTAAAAAAGTTCCTGACAGCTAGACAAAGAGCTATTGTGGTAAAAGGCTAACAAATTCATCTTCAACTTGTGAAGAAAAGAAAAGCGTGTTTTCAAAAAAAAATTCAAAAATCATTATATAAAAGATCCTAAAATTTTAGATAATAGCCAATTCCAGTTAATCTTGTCGCGTTACGGAAAAGAAGTTAAAGATATTGGAAAATGTGACACTAAGATACATCGCATTGATCCCGTGATGGCAAACAAAGCATTATCACGAGGCCTGTTTGCTCAACCCAAATGCTTTATTTTTAATAAATTATTTGTAAAGGACTGCTCCGATAAAGTGCGTCCATTTAGTAAAATAAAATACAAATATTTCTTATTTTATATTCACTTCTACAGCTCGAAAGCTGCTTCTACCATTGTGCTAACTGCTTCATCTTAAGTCGTGCACTTTCACGAGGACTTTCTGTTCTATTCCCATTAGCCTCAAATAGGACCATTGGAGCGTACTTGGCCTCAAAGGTGCCCATTGATACAATACTGTGCTTAGTTTATGCTGGTAAATGTATGTATATAATTTGACTTGCGTTTATATCAAGATCACAACCTCGATCTAAATAGCTGAAAACTACAAGATCTATTCTTAAATGCGATTTTATAACAGGAACGCTAAACTAATCCATATGGCGAGAAAGATTCAGTCACACAACTTACACTCGAAAGTTTGCGGAGTGCCAGCATCGTCGCCCGTCAGCGAAGATTAGATCGCACCTCATTTCCAGTGGTTAGTGTGAACGATGTAGAAGCCTTCGGAAGAAAGATAAGAATACGCAACCAGCCTAATCAAAGACAAAGCAGATGCGTACTTGAATCAATCGGATTTTTGCGAAACTGATAGTGCAAAAGCAACAACCTACAAACGTAAATCGTGGAGATTCAACTTGCATTTCCGCAGTCAATTTATTCGTGGCGTATTACTTGTAAAGTAATTCCATATTTTGTCAGGCTACTTTCACATTTTCTTAGTATCCGTATGAATATATAAATATTTACTTCCAAATTAATTCTGTTGATAAGAGGCTAAAAAAGCCACTAGTATTTCGTCGATAAGTCTATTTGAAAACAGTAAACTGGAAAATGGCGATTAAATAATCAACAGGGAGACCGTTAAGACCATTTATATAATTCGCCTATCCGATCAAATAAAGTAATAAATCTATACATGAAATAAAGTGACTGACTTCGCCTGGTAGTGGGAAACCCACTCGTGGCACCGCCCCGGAATCCTGCCTATACTTGCGCGGAAGGCAGCCACAAAGACGTACAATAAACACACCCCAGCCTATATACACGTAAGAATATATTAATCTGCACATATACACGCAAACATACAGACACACACACACACACACACACACACACACACACACACACACGGAAGGGAGCATATTTTCACACAGGAACAAAAACATGAATAAAAACGAAACAAACATAGAAGATATATATAAACATGTCTGCATTAATCTCTTAAACGTTGTTCTATTGAATTGCGGAATGCGATCATCACATTTAAAGTATCAACGATTTACTTTCGTTGGTGGTAGATCTGCGCTTTCAGTTCCGCAAATAACCGATTGATCCTTTTTCCAAGTACACATTGAGTTCGTCTTCATTGTGTTTGGGTTCAGAATCGTCTCCTCACACCACAGGCTTCCAAGTCAATTGTAATATCCAGCCAAAAAACGAAAATCAGATCCTATCATCAGCCAGAGAAGATTGGATCGTTACTCATTTCCAGTGGTTGGGCCAGTCAAGGTAGATTTAATCATAACTTTTTCCCGCTATTTTGTATTACGTTTAAAGTAGCCTTCGCCTTAATGGTACACTTGCAGTCTAATCGAATGCAAGAAAAAAATTTGTTAAATTAGATATTTTTCGGCTGTTTTATCAGCATTAAAGTGTAAAATAAGTCTTTTTAATTATGGCTTCTAATTTGAATTGAGACATTTTTTGTTTATTTGAGCACAAATTTAGCAAAAATCGGGTTTATACAACACAGCTAAAAAAGCCCAATGTATTTTTTTCTGAACTAAATTCGACGGTACTATCTGGTACTTCATATAGTCACTTATTTGAAAAGCAAAGAGGATAAAGTTGGATTAAACACAATTGTACAACAACAATCCGGAAACGTGGAACACACATGCTAAAGCATTGACACAAGCACACACAGCCGCAAAATCATTAATAAAACAAACGAAAAAAGCCTATACATAATTTAGATAGAAACTGGTGGATTTAGCAATAATTGATTGCGCGGGTGGTGGTAACAATTCTTTAAATCAAGTTTGCGAGCTTGAAGTAAACACCACTCCCATTGTATTTAACCAGTCGTCGAACAACATAACGAAACTACCGCCAGCCGCAACGCACTGACGCGTTTCGACCTTCCATGATCATCATCAGAGTACGACGGCAAATTGACTAGCGAGGATCAGACCGCATTGAATATATATGGAAAGCAAATTTAGATATGCGGCTCTCACCACTAGCAGTCTCGCATACACTGAACTTGACTGGAAATGTCAGCTGCATAATTTCTATGCAGTCACGAAAATTAACTGTTTGCAGCTTTCGCCACATATACATATATAGACAATAAAATTTAACAATAATTGATTGCGCAGGTGGTGGTAACAAATATTTAAATCAAGTATGCGAGCTTGTAGTGCGTACATTAAATACAATGGGATTAGTGTTTACTTCAAGCTCGCAAAATTGATTTAAAGAACTGTTACCACCAACCGCACAATCAGTTATTGTTAAACTGTACTGCCTATATATGTATGTGGCAAAAGCTACAAACAGTTAATGTTAGTGACTGCATAGAAATTGTGCAGCCGACATTTCCAGTCAAGTTCAATGTATGCAAGACTGCTAGAGGTGAGAGCCGCATATCTAAACTTGATTTCCATATATATTCAATGCGGTCTGATCCTCGATAGTCAGTTTGCCGTCGTACTCTGATGATGATCATGGAAGGTCGAAACGCGTCAGTGCGTTGCGGCTGGCGGTAGTTTTGTTATGTTGTTTGACGACTGGTTAAATACAATGGGATTGGTGTTTATTTCAAGCTCGCAAACTTGATTTTTTTTAAACTGGTGAATTATTTTGGTGTGTATATTTGTGCATGTGTGTGTTTTCCGTTTTTAATTTGTTGTTGTATGATGCATGCATTTGGTCGAAATAGATCCTTTTTTAAAAAAAGACTATATAGTATACCAGATACTACAGTCGAGTTCAGTTCTATCGAAAAGGAAACGGCCTTTTCTTTACGCATGCCGCATTGCCGAAATGCACAAACGAAAAAAAAGTCGCTGAACTAAAATGTATACAATGAATGTTTACTTTTAAGTGCGGCAAGGTGGCTCATTTGTTAGAGCAGCAGACTCTGAAGCAGACGTGCCCAAGTTAGAACTGATTCCACGGCAAATTCATGACGGTACGTGAAAAGTTCCCAATAATATCGAAATTTGATGAATTGTATTTTCTACATTGTACAATGCTTAGTTTATACGGAAAAATGTATGTGCATCACAGACCTGGTGTTTATATAAAGATTGCAACCTTAAGTCAAATAAATAAAGAATTGTATAACTGCTCACGAAACCAATGATCGTTTAATTTAAGTAAAGAATTTTGAAGCATATAAAAAATAACAAATGTTACGAAATGAATGTAATAGTAGTTACGCAGCAAACTACGAAAAGTAAACAGTAAAAATAGTTAACGAAGAAAATGAAAAATGCCTAGAATTAGAATTAGCAGTAGTAGTATTAGTAGTTTAAGCAGTAGTAGTAGTGCTAGTGATTGTATTAGTTGGATTGTTAGTTGTAGTAGTATTAGCAATAGTAATATTATTATTAGTATAAGTATTATAAGTAGTAGTAGAAGAAGAAGAAGCAGCAGTAGTTGTTTTTATTGTTGAATTATTAGATGTTTGCAATATAATCATGACGATAATAGCGAAAATAGAAAAATTTCTTTAAATGCATATTCGAGTTGTAATAGCATCAATATGATTGGTGATAATAGTAATACTAACAAAAAAATAATACGAACATAAAAAATAATAAGTTTAAAAAAGTAGCTCATATTAACTGAATCCAAAGCGCTGCAAAATTCATTATTACTAATTTGATAGTCAATGATGATATTGAAGGTAGTAAAAAAAGATAGATTATCGCTTATCCTTCTAGCAATTAATTAATATTTATAATTTAATTTAGAGTTATACCCGGTGCTAATTACACCGTGGGGAATGGAAATGCTATTGCTAATTAGATAAATTGTGCAATTTAAAAAGTTATGCCTTGTAGCAGGCACGGATTAAGAGATGACGGAAACGAAATCGTATACTGAGCAACACGCTGTAAAACGAAGCAGGACACAAGTTTTCAGTATCTAATTTGATGAAGGAAGGGACAAATTGAAACGTTATTTCACTTAATCGAATTATGAATGCATACGATGATAAAAGCTAAGTCCAAATAATCATTATGTTGTCTGTGAAAATGAGAAACAGATGCGAAAATATAATTCACGTAACATAAAATACTCTGAGTACTTTCTAGATAGACATTTGTAAAAAAACGACCGACACGATTGGACGAAACATCCAAGGATAATAAAGTGGAAAGCGCTATTTTGGTTTAAAGAGATGCCATATAGGCTCCACATAAAGGAAACGCTAAACAAGAAACATTAGTCAGCATATAATCAATTTTAGTAAATAACTGAAAATTATGTGCAGCCTGCATCAGGATGGCTCAGTGGTTAGAGTACCAGAATCCGAAGCAGCCTTGCCCAGGTTTGAGTCCTGTCTGCGGAAAATTCTGAACAGTACGTGAAGAGTTCCTAATAAGGATTAAACCGGTCTTCTCGATTAACTGCCTTTGTAACATTATACAATGCTTACTCTATACTGACCAACATATATGTATTGAGATTGGTGTTTATCAAAATCTCGCCATCTTGATCGAAATAATAATAATAATAACAAAATTAATATGAAATATGAATAAGTAACCAAATGAACAAATAGTTGACGAAGAGCTTAGCATAGGAAGAGCCCATTTAGGAATTAGTAAATAACCATTCTTTATGAAGATCGATGAGTATAAATGGTTTTTATGCTAATTACGAGATAGAGACGGGTAAAAGCGCATTTTTTAATAAATCAATTAGTTCCTAGAGCCATTAACACGTCCTTTCCCAGGTATTAGGCTGCCAAAGACAGCGGAATGAACGAAGCTGTTGTTGCAAGTAATTCTCACCTCAAAGAATGTAGTTAAAAATTACGCAACCAGCAGAACCACGATTTATGCCTAGTTAGAAAATACTTTCCTATCATCCAGTACTACCATCGTTTACAACATTAGGATAATCAAACCAATGCGACAGTAATGGACTTTGCAGTTGACAAGAGAAATATTTAAAAAAACAGATATGCGAACAGAAAATAAGCACTACATGGAAAAACTGCAATAATTTAAACATTGCCAAAGATACGATAAACAGAATATGTAATCACCAAGATGACAGAGCTTCGTTAACACAAGCAAATAAACCAGTCTCCGGTATAATGCATAGCGTCCACTGCATAATAATTAAGCAATCAGTTACAAATAAAGGGTATCGTCTTCATAATTATCACCAAATTGCTAAAACGTCTAAAATTAAGCATTCATCAGTGAATGATGCCGTATTGAAGTTATTAACTGACCGGAAGTGATAATCTCCCGGAAAACTAAACTGATTTGGCCCAATAATGGCTTTAGCTGATATGCTTTACATAAGTGTACATTACATAATAAACCAGAGCTAGTAATTAGTCAAAAATAGAAGATACTCGCCACAATCTGCAGTTTCTAAGTTGACTGGCTTACATTGTATTAGCGTAACTAGCAATGTTTGAGGAACATTGCGTTCATTTATAAAAAAACATTCAATTTGAGTTATGCATATAAAAAATCCTTTGCATATTTACAAAGGCAGATTTGCTCCGTCATATCAACGACCATACTGAAGCAATAAAACATGTGAATACATTTTTCTTCGATAGGAAAATGTGCGTAATATTTTGAGATTATTATTGTGCTTGAAGACGCTTCAAAATTCATTCATAAAATACTTAAACATGAGATGAATCGCACAGTTTCAACTAAACCACTGAAAGATTATGGTCATGTATATGGTGAATACTGGGTTATTATTTTATCAAGCCAAAGGAATAACAAAAACCCGTTCGCTTCAAAATCAAGAGTGTCTTTTTGTGTAATAGGTGTTACTAACAAATTAGACAAAAAAGAACCAGAAGAATAAACAGTCAGCATGAACAGAAGGTATAATCTCATGTGCACATTCGTTTCGTGATTACTGGCGAATCATCAGTAGGAGTCGATATTACGCCCTATTCCCACTAAATATTTTGGTGAGGAATGTGGGACGATCGGATGGTACAATCACCTATACGAATGTATAAACCTGTAGTAATGGAGCTAACTTCATATCAAGACTTCGAGAACGCGATTTCAAGGCCAACTCAATACATATAATATACATGCAAAGCCTGTAAAGGGTACTAAAACTATGTCGGCTGAGTCAGTCATTGGTTGCGCGGACGGTGATAAGAATTATTTAAATTAATGTTGTGATCTTGAGTAAGCATCAGTTCGAATATGTACATACATTTGTCAGTATAAACTAAGAATTGTATAGTATGGGAAAGGCAATTACCCCACTAGACCGGTTTCGTCCTTATTGGAAACTCATCATGTACCGCACAGAATTTGCCGCGGACAGGGCTCGATCCTGGGCAGGTCTGCTTCGGAATCTGATGCTTTAACCAACGAGCCACCCTGCCGCACACTAGACAATTTCCAGTTATATACAGACTAAGGTTTCTTGGTAAGCCTTTCCTATAGTTGGAGCCTATATAGCATCCGTTTTGCGCTAAAGTTCCAACTAACCATCCACAATCTCTCATTGTAGAACAGATACCACGTTTTATGGGAAAGGGCAATTTATTAGCCACAACAGACAATTCTGTGGAGAATTTTGAAGATTTTGTCATACCATTGAAAACCTTTAGTCGTATATATGATGATTGCCGGTAATTTGACTGATTAAGCCAAAACGAAAACCAGAGAGATTTGGAATGCCTTATAATAAAGAGCGTCTTAATACTAAGGAAAGTTTACGAGTGAGAAGACCAATCACTGTTGAATTACACATCTTATTATACCAAAGATAACTTTTGACCACGTTAATAATGATTGCCGGGTGATTCGCTAACTAAGCCAACAGAATGAGTACATGTATTGTTCTTGCGTCACATGCTGAAGTATTTTATTTCACATCGCGATTCGTGAGTTCTATGAACCATCATAGGTGAGATTTTTGCTTTCTATTTTTATTATCCTGTGCAGAAGATCGCCGGCTTAACAATACTTAATAAGGCTGCCGAATGCACACCCAAAGAAGCTTTCATAAGAAGGAAATTTGGTATGCTTAAAAATATTGGAAAACTAGTAAAATTTTGTTTCTTGAAACCAAGTTTGCAAGCTTGAAGTAAACACTAATCCTATTTGATTTAACCAATCGTCGTTCAACATAGCAAAACTACTGTTATTTACGTATATACAAAACTCTGATTATGCATTATGCATTGTGTGTTTAGAAATGGGTTAGTTAACATAAGTACGTGTGACGGACGGTAATTATGCTATGCTGTTCGACGAATGGTTATGTAAAATGGGATTGGTGTTCACATCAATCTAGCAAACTGGATTTAAAGTATTGTTACCACCATATGTGCAATCATTGATATTTTAATGGTAAAATTTTGTTTTATACAGAACCAGTAGGATATCCCAAATTTAACATGAACATAATATGTCACTCCATTAATGCATACGTATCCTAGTTACTAATCCCGTGGGTTCCGGCACCATGCCCCACAGTAGCTAACAAATTTAGTTATGTCGATCGTGACCAGGAAAACGTGTGCATAACGATGGTTGTTTGTCGTATATTCCCCTCTTTAAATACATATTTAGCATACTTTACAGCATTTTTGTCTATCTTACACTTGATGTACAATTAGAATGCATGTTACAAACACATTTAGCAAAAGTGAACAATCAATCATCTAATCTATAGGGAATAATCCACGCAGCATAAATTGCTCTAAATCTTTTCTTGAAAGAGATTTGCTCTAGATGGTGACAGATCAATTAAAATAATATTTCATTTACGTCCAATACTCAATTATAACAGTTAGATACGGTTTGTGGCAGAGTACTAATATATGCTTAATTGTGTATGAGGTGTTGTGCACCTAGTAAAAAATTATTTCAAATATGTCCAAAAGGATGAACCAAAGTCAGCATGAACGGAACGTAAAATCTCCTTGGCACATTATTTTCGTGCTTATTGGCGACTAATCAGAAGTAGACGGTATTACGCCCTTTAACTACTATATATTTTGGTGATGAATGTGGGGTAATAGGACGGTACAATCTCCTAGATGAACGTGTAAACCTGCAATAGTGAAGCTAACATCATTTAAAGTCTTCGACAATACGACTTCAACGCTAACTCACACTATATAATATGTATATACCGAGTCTGTAAAGGATACTAACAATATGGCTATTGGGTTAGTAACTAATACCTAAATTAAATTACCGAAAAGTTACTTGGTACTAACATTATAATTTACGAGTCGGTACATGATACCAACATGATGGATATCAATGTATGCTATAGTTCACCGAAATTGAGAATTACAAAAATTTCTGAAAATCTGTTACCCCAGTAAATCCATAAACTCTGGCCTTGAAAATATCAGTTATCATATTTCGAGGTAGGCATGACATTATTCAATTCAATATATAACAGTTAAATACTGTTTGTTGCGGAGAACTAATATATATGCAAGTATGTATTAGGTGTTGCGAACCTAGTAACAAATTAGTTCAGTTATGACGAGAAGGATAAACCAAAGGCAGCATGAACGGGTAGTATAATCTCATGCACGGAGCGAATGTGAATGGGATTATACAAAAGGGTACCAACACAGTGGCTATTGTGTCAGTACCCCATAACAACACCGGATGACGAAAAGGTACATGGTGCCACCACTAAAATAGCTGTTCTTTCTTCTGAATGTGCTTTGGATAATATTTCGATGCACACTTCCGGTCGGCATTTTTACAATCTCTGCTCTTTATTTTAACACAAACCAATATCTCAACTATAAACTGACAGTTTCCAAATGAGAATTAGTTGATCCATTTATGCTTAGGCGTATGTCTATAAAGGGAAACAGTAATTGCTCTATTGTTAGCTTTTGTAATTATAATTGTACGAATTCAAATGGGTACACTCAATATCGCATCAACAACTACATGGTAAATATGAAGTTCTGTATAGCCTAGAATAAAGATGTGCCTTTCACAAGATAACATCAGCTTCAACTATAGGTTACGAAAAATACCAACATACAAGCCAATATAACAGTTAAATACTGTTTGTTGCGGAGAGCTAATATATATGCAAATATTTATTAGGTGTTGCGAACCTAGTAAAAAATTAGTTCAGTTGTGACCAGAAGGATAAACCAAAAACAGCATGAACGGAAAGTATAATCACATGCACATTCGTTTCGTGCTTACTGGCGACTCATCAGTAGGAGCCGGTATTACGCCCTTTGACCACTATATATTTAGGTGAATAATGTGGGATATAGGACGCTACAGTCACCTAGACGAAGATGTAAACCTGCAGTAGTGAAGCTAACATCATATAAAGTCTACGACAATGCGACTTCAACGCTAACTCATACTATATAATATATATACCTAGTCTGTAAAGGATACTAACACTATGGCCATTGTGTTAGTAACCGATACCAACATTATATATCCCACATTCTTCACCCAAATATATAGTGGTTAAAGGGCGTATTACCGGCTCCTACTGATGAGTCGCCAGTAAGCACGAAACGAATGTGCATGAGATTATACTTTCCGTTCATGCTGCCTTTGGTTTATCCTTCTGGTCACAACTGAAGTAATTCGTTACTAGTTTCGCAAAACCTAATACATACTTGCATATATATTAGTTCTCCGCAACAAAACAGTATTTAACTGTAATATATTGAATTGAATGATGTCATGCTTACCGCGAAATGTGATAACTGATATCGATCAAGGCCAGAGTGTATGGATTTACTGGAGTAACAGGTGTTCAGAAATAGTTGTAATTCTCAATTTCGGTGAACTATAGCATACATTGATATCCATCATGTTAGTACCATTTACCTTTTCGGTACTATAATGTTGGTATCGGTTACTAACACAATAGCCATAGTGTTAGTATCCTTTACAGACTCTGTATATATATTATATAGTGTGATTTAGCGTTGATGTCGCTTTTTCGTAGACTTTATATGATGTTAGCTTCACTATTGCAGGTTTACACATTCGTCTAGGAGATTGTACCATCCTATTATTCCACATTCATCTACCAAATATATAGTGGTTAAAGGGCGTAATACCGGCTCCTACTGATGAGTCGCCAGTAAGCACGAAACGAATGTGCATGAGATTATACTTTCCGTTCATGCTGCCTTTGGTTTATCCTTCTGGTCACAACTGAACTAATTTGTTACTAGGTTCGCAACACCTAATACATACTAACAAGCCAATAGACAGCATTTCATGTAAGATAATCACTTATTAAGCAGTGAACAGGCATAAGACAAACTAAACTATCTGGAATAAACAATAATTCTAAACGAATAAGCGTAAACTAAGATGAAATGCAACTATTGAGATCTAAAAATAAAAGTATGTAGAAGTAAGTTTTACTGTCTAAGACATTACAACAAAATAAAGGTAACATAGTTATCAAAACGACACAGGATAAAGAAATAATTAATTTCAGACATCGAATCTGGTAAGAACGACCATCAATGAAGGGAATAAGTGTTAAAAATAAAATATCTTCTTGAAACCTAGTAATCGAATGCTATTAAAAGAAAAGAATTCTCATTTAAGCTTTCATTGGTTGCCCCGGCGGTGACAACAGTTATTTAAATCACGGATGTCATTCCCCTTATATATATATATATATATATATATATATATATATATATATATATATATATATATATATACATTGTATAAAGCAGGAATGGAAATTCATCGAGTGCAATGGTTTCATTCATTTTTTGGAACTCTTTAAGTATTTTGCAGAATTTCCCATTAAGCCATTCTGTCGGTAAAGTTATCAATAGTTAGAGTCACAGATTCGGAAGCAAATGTGCCCGGGTGCGTATCCCGTCCACGACATATTCTCGACAGTACTTTGAGTTACCAACAAGAACGAAACCAGTGAATTGGATGAATTCGCATTTAGATACTGTGTCAGTATGTGGTGGAGATAATGGCTTGTGCTAAAATAAGAAACAGGGATCGTGAGGAAGACTAACGGAACGGTTGATTGAAATGTTATCTAAGGAATAAAAAGAAAAACTATTTAAGTGGGTGTCAAAAAGATATTTCGACACAAAGAGTTTCGTTAAATGTAGCACCATTACCTGTTGCAATTATCTTTAAAAAATATCCAGAGCAGCTTATAAGGCGTGAATTATTCATTGTTTTAACAAATAAATTTTTTTCGAACAAGTTTGTGGATTAAAGATAAGCACCATTCTCATTCATCGTATCAATCGCACAACATGACAAGACTATTGCTAGTCCCACATACTGATGTCTTTCATCTTTCTATGATCATTGCTAGAGCACAACGAACTGACTAACAAGGATTGAATAAAATTGCACATATGATATAGTGAGAATCAAAATGCAGATTTCATCCTTAGTATTCTGGAATAAGGTATATTAGTCGTGGTCTCTTTTCAATCACGGATATAACATTGTAGAAAACTAGATTTTAACAGCCCCTTTCACTACCAACTCAATCAATGCCTGTTCAATTAAATAAATTGCAAAATGTGGAAAGAGCAGCAAAACGTTATGCACATGAATCCAATGGAGTTGCGCAGCCTTCGTTTCACTCAATACGGTTCACAAGCCTACTAATAGTTAGAGCTCCATTTTGATTTCCAATATATTATATATTCGCCGCGGTCTGTTCATCGTGAACTATTTCGTCGCATTTGATAAGGATTAAACAATCAGTAATTGTGTGGATGGTGATAGCAATTCTTTAAATCAAGTTGGCGAACTTGATATAAACACCAATCGCATTTTAACTAACCAGTCAAATAAAATAGCAAAACTACTGTCAGTCATACGTAATGAGGCACAGCGACCTTCCATGATCGTCTTTAAAGCACAACGACAAACTGACCAGCGAGAGATAAAACCGCATTGCTTATATATGGAAAGCGAATTTAGATACGCGGCGAAAGCTGCGAAAATTTACTTCGGCACCTGTATAGAAATTTTAAAGCGCAAACTTTCAGTCAAGTACAATGTATGAGAATCCGATAGATGTGAGAGAGGCATAAAAACATTTCCCTGCATTATATAGGAATTGCGGTTTGATTCTCGCTAGTCAGTTTGCTGTCGTATTCTGATGACAATCATGGAAGGTCGAAACGCGTCAGTACATGTGACTGAAGGTAGTTTAGCTATGTTGCTCGACAACTGCTTAAATACAATGAGATTGGAGTTTACTTCAAGCTCGCAAACTTGATTTAAAGAATTTTTATCACGATTTGCATAATCAATAACTTTTTAATTATTTAACACATATAAATGTAGCGAAAGCTGCATAAAGTAAATTTTTGTGACTTCAGGTAAATTGCGCAGCTGACATTTTCAGTCAGGTGTAATGTATTAGAAATCATTAAAGGTGAGAAATGCAGATCTGATTTTCCTAATCTTGTATTTGCATTACGGTTCGATCCTTGCTAGTCAATTTGCCGCCGTGCTCTGATGATGGTCGTGGAAGGACAAAAGGCATCAGTACGAGTGACTGACGTTAGTTTTACAATTGTACGCCTGATTAGTTACAATGGGATTGGTATTTAAATCAAGCTTGTGAACCCAATTTAAAAAATTTCTCTTAAGACGACCGTGAAAGGTTGAAACTATTCAATATGTGTGACTAACGATAATTTTTTTAATTTTATGTACCTGGTTAAAGAAATTAGATTGATGTTTACCTCAAGTGCGCAAACCTGATTTTAACCAATTTTGTCAACACCCGCGTTTAGCATATAATCAACACATCTTAAAATATTATAGTGATTGAAGTGAAACAAACTGATCACTGTTTATAAGCATAGATAAGCTGTTATTGTAACTATTCTTCAAAATGAAAACAAATAACATGAAAAATGTGTTTAAAGTAAAGCTTATTAATGCATGTAAGACAAAAAAGCCTTTACAAGTAGTATCACAGATTTCTCCGAATTTAAAAAAATATTTGATGAAATTGCAAGAATAAATAGAATTAAACAAAAATTATAAGTCAACATAACGCCAGATAAATAATAATATCTAATAAGGAAATCAAACACATTGAGATAAAATATAAATTTTAAAAGAAACATATATCTGTACGATAAAAATTTAACAGGAAATTGTCAAAAATTTCCTTTGTATGTACATATTTTTTTCAATAAAATTCACTTCTCAATTTGCATGTTGTCCGTCTGTCTCTCAGTAGTATGCCTGTTTGTCTGACTGTTCGAAGCCAATCTGTCTTCTTGGCGCATTATTGCATATATGTTTGCTTGGAAGTAGTTGTCTGCCTGAGTTATGTCCACGTAGTTTGTCTTTTGCCAGATGTCTGTCCGTATAGCTGTTCTGATGTATGTATATGTATCTACCTCTGTGTCCTTATGTCTACTACCAGTAAATGTATCTGACGACCAATAAATGTCTTCTTGACCTTCTGCCGGCCTGACTACCTATCTATGAATCAACTTTTCTGTATTTCTATTTTTATGCCCGCATATATGTCTGTCCCTCAAACTAACTGTCCGCTTTCCTGTCTCACAGTCTATCAGTTGATCTAAGTGTTATAAACAGACGTAGAATTGAAAGTGGTAGAAAAATATCCATCTAGTCGTTCTGTACTAATTAAATGATTGAGAAGAGAACTTAAACGAGCAAATGTTGGCCGTAAATCTAGTTTTCAAGCGAAACTGCATTTACAAACTAACGTAAATAAGAAGCATTTATTTCTACGGATAGCATAATTATAAATAAAACTAGCACAATATGTAACTAGAAGTAAAATACATTTGTGAGTACTCCAGTTATTTTTTCCGGTCGGTCGCAACTAAGTTATATTCAATTTATCCGCTACCCAAAGTGATTTAAAGAGAAAATTCTCCAGAGAATAAAACGACGAGTTCTCAATGAAATACTGGCAAATAGTCGGTTTAAAAATCATAACAAATATTCAATTAAAAACGCAAATATTGATAGCTATTGGACAAATGGACTCAACTAATAATCTCGCTTCGAATCTTCGAAGCTGAAATTATTGCATTAAAAGTAAATAACATCTAACAGGGCAAAATCCAAACTTGTTTTATTCATTAGAGCAAGAATAATGGGGGAGTACGAAATTCTTTATTCAATGAAAAACGCAATCATTGATAGCCATTGGATAAATGGACTCATATATATATATATATATATATATATATATATATATATATATATATATATATATATACAATTGGATTGGTGTTTATATCAAAATCGCAACCTTGATTTAAATAACGTTGACAAAGTTGCTTTATGTTTTAATGTAAAAAATAAACAAGTTTTGAAAAACATGCAAGAGTTTTATTTTGGATATTCTGGAGTAACATGTGTTCAGAAAAAGTTCTAATTCTCAATTTTTGTGGACTATAGCATGCATTGGAATCCATCGTGTTGGTACCATGTACCAACTCGGTAACCATAGTTTTAGTATCATGTACCTTTACGTACCATAATGTTGGTATCGGGTACTGACATAATGGCTATAGTGTTAGTATCCTTTACAGACTCATTATTTATAAATATCATATACTGTGAGTTGACTTTGACGTAGCATTGTCGAAGTCTTTATACGAAGTTAGCTTCACTAATGCAGGTTTACACATTCGCATAAGAGATTGTATCCTATTTACCCGCACTCCTCATCCAAATATATAGTGGTTAAAGGGCGTAATACCGGCTCCTACTGATGAGTCGCCAGTAAGCACGAAACGAATGTGCACGAGATTATACGTTTTGTCCATACTGATTTTGGTTTGCCATCCTGGTCATATTTGAAATAATTTGTTACTAGATGCGCAACACCTAATACGGAACTGTGTATGCATTAGTTATTCGCTACAAACAGCATCTAAACGTTAGATATTTAATATTGTGTTAAATTGTCCAGAACTTCATCTATTTGAAGTTAAACTGATGACTGAAACCGTGGAAAAGTGTAGCTGCAGCACTCCGCAGCAAATATACAAACATTCGTTTGATATATTATATATTCCGATCAAGATGAGTTTACTCGTAAGTTATGTAGCTATTGCTCTTTAAAGACTCGCGAATGTTCGAATTAAGGTTTTTCCCGGTAACATTCTAAATTAAGGAGAATTTGTGCGTGTAGACAAGACTGATAAGCTACATTAAATGAACATCTGTCCATTATAAGTTAGGCAATGCGAAGCAACTGTTTGACACACAAATAAGACAACTGAAACCATGTTTACCACCAATTACCCATACAGACCGTTGTTCTATTATGCCGAGAGCCAGCTAAAAAAAGGTAAGTTTTTATATCTGTCTGCGAAACTGATGAGAACCATTGGTATCACCATTACTGCAGTTAGCAATTTTCTCATATCTGGCAGCGTTTGAACATGAAAATCGAATTTGCTAGGAAAATGGCATCCCTAATATATTATTTGGTGCGAAAAGCTAATATATATGCAATTTTGTATTATGTTTCGCACCTAGTAATAAATTAGTTCATATGGGTTCATAAGGATAAATAAAATTCAGAATGAACAAAAGATATCATCTCATGTACGCATACGTTTCGTGCTTACTGGCAATTCATAAGTAGGAGCCATTACCAAAACCCTATACCAACTATATATTTTCTCCTGCATTGTGGGACCGATGGATGGTATAATTGTACACCCTTTTACGTAATCAGTGCATTAAATTGCACAAAATTGTTCCAAGATCCTCGGTTTGTTGGAAAAAAGTCAGATAACTCTGAAGGTATTATTCGGCAGTCCACAGGTTATCACGAGTCTTAGATAAAACTAATAAAGCTAGTTGGATACTCAATTTAACTATTTCATTTATGTTCCTTATTGTGTAGTCTCATAATATAATTAAACGAACATTGGTTGCGCGGGTGGTGATAACAATTATTATAATCAAGGTTGCTCTCTTGATATAAATGAAGCAGACGTGCCCAGGTTCGAGTCCTGTCCGCGGCAAATTCGGGCCAGTACATGATGAGTTCCTAAAAAGAACGAAACCGGTCTGCTGGATGAATTGCTTTTTCTACACTATACAATTCTTAGTTTATACTGACATATGTAAGTAATTAATGGGTCAGGTTTTTATATCAAGACCGCAACCTTGATTATAATAATAATAGTCTCATAATAGCTGAAGCTTAACTGGGGAGGCGCATGTTGCGCATACATGTGTGGCTATAAATTGCCGTGTACAGACGACTAAACAAAATTCCAGTGGCAGAGTTTTGCTTCACAGTAATTCAGGGTGACTTTCACGGTTATGGAGGAGAGCAAAGTAAAACAAATACACGCCTAATAGAATCATGCCAAGGTAAATGATAAAAACTGGGGACAGATAAAAGAGGAAGTGTGAAATTTTACTCAACCCACTCAATTTGTTTGTATGACTAGCTAAGTATGACTAGCTACCCTCATTTCATTATATAGGCACACGTTGCATATGTTCTCTCTCTCTCTCTTATATATATAACGGGTAATAGGTCACTTAAATATATCTGCATACACATTTATATCAATCTAGACATCAATCTAGGATCAACCCTGTGTTGGTCAAAACACTATCGAGCAATTATGCTTCATCCAGTTTCGCAACGACAAATTTCTTTAAAACACTATCACATAACTGCGTGACGTATTTTTGGTGAACACGTCGCCAACATCATCTATTTTGTGACTTAAAAATCATAAATTTGGTAAAATAGCGCTACTGTTATTTATCATATGATGAAACAAGTTTTTTTGCTATGTGTAATCAACATCATACAGCTAATGAATTCCCTTTTGTGTGCTCAGCATGTCGTTTTATGAAAGCGTCTGCTCGCTACACTATGCAGAACAGACGTAATATAATAGAGATAAGAACCAGCTGTTAATCTTCAAAGGTAATTTTGAGTAGACAGGTACAAATAATAGAGGTTTATACTAAGATTGACTGATGATGCTTAAGGAAAAATTAATTTCCAAATAATAGAACGCAATTTCCCCTATAAAAACTGCACAAGATAATTGAATTAATTCGAGAACAAAACCATGACATGAACAAACACTTGATCTTTGAAACGAATTAAAATGCCTAAAAGTTTTATTCTGCAAAGTGAAATTAGTTTGACGAAAAGGCATCGAGGTAGATGGACAAATTTAAACGCTTTGAATAGTAGACAATTAACTTGTGGCGAGGTAACTACGCAAATTATAAAAAATACGAACAATAGAATTTACGTTAATGAGAAGTATCTTTTTCTGAAAATTTCTAGTTCCATTAAACTCTGCGTCTTCGTCGATATTAGTTGAATCATCATTTTCATCATTATTATCATTATTCTCTTTGACATCTAAACCATTTCTATGAATTTTAATATTAATACTAATTGTAGTACTTGGAAATGCTATCAGTAGTAAAAATATTGACTGAATACTATTGTCATTTCACTCAGCATCACAAGCATCATTGTTGTAATTACAAACTACATCAGACGCATCTTAAAAACGGACTTCACTACATTTGGGCCTCTACTCTGGCCGGCGTTTCAAGCACTATTACTACCATTCAAATGCCCAAATATATCAGAATTTTTGATAAAATTGATTGCCCAATATATTATTCTATTTATCAGTTAAATACAATATATATATATATATATATATATATATATATAGAGAGAGAGAGAGAGAGAGTTTGCTCGTTAGATTTGCATGGAAAACCGCCTAAGTGCATAATGATAATAGCTAAAAAAATTTTTAATTTCCTTAGGAATGGGCGACTCGTTGTTCTTTCATAACCCCGAGATAGGCACGATAAGCACAAAACATAATGCTTTATATTGATCAACAGGTGAACAGTAAAGAAAGTGTTGCAATATCTGCTAGTCTTGTATGCTGGATGCGCGAAAAACAACAACTGCAGATGAGCCTGACATTGGTGCTCCCAGGTTACAAGATGCTTTATGCGATCCTGAGGGAAAACCAATATTATTGCGTACACATCTGAGGAAAATAAAAAGGAATCTTACATAAAACATATACTCAATGTGCGGCTGAGTGGCTTAGTAGTTAGGGCAACATACTCCGATGCAGACGTGACCAGGTTAGAGCTCTATCTGCGTAAGTTCTTGACAGTATGTGAAGATTTATCGTAAAGTCCATCCCCTCCTAAACGTGGTACGACGGTGTCAACCATGTCTCGATGGCCGATCGTACATGGGCTAACGGGGCTATGGCGGTGGTGTCACCAGGGCGTGGTGGATTTCCGACCAGCAATCGGATCTCCTATAAAATACCACATGAGCTTGACGACGGCACCATGACTCGGCGTGTGTTCCCGCCACAAAAGGGTTCAACAGCCACAGGATTACATGGACTCCTGGACAGTACCCCGTACTTCCGAATGGCGAATGAGCTCTCAACAGCCACCGGCAAACATGCAACTTACTGCTGCCTTGGAGACTGCGCTTGGATGTGCAAAGGCTAGAGGTGCGTCCTCGATCAAAAAGCCGAGTGGTGAGGGGACACCACTTGTACCAAATTCCCAAGAAACTCCATGAAATGTCACATGGAGCCGGCTTATCCTCCAAAAGGAGTCAGCCGCAGTAAAGTAAAGTAAAAGTAAAGTATTTATCAATAAGGAAAAACCCGGTCTATTGCATGAATTTCCCTTTCCACATTATACAATTCTTAGTTT
Source organism: Eudiplozoon nipponicum (assembly GCA_029291075.1). Classification (NCBI taxonomy): domain Eukaryota; kingdom Metazoa; phylum Platyhelminthes; class Monogenea; order Mazocraeidea; family Diplozoidae; genus Eudiplozoon; species Eudiplozoon nipponicum. The sequence continues at coordinate 108,864 of JAQBSW010000610.1, read as the reverse complement.
ATACCGACACATGTATGTATATAGTGAGACTGATGTTTCTATCATTATCACAAATCTAATGCTCGTTTGATTATATAAATGTTCAATTTAATAGCCTATCCTCTTTTAGCGTGGTGTATGTTCTACAATGATAGATTGGAGATGGTTATTTGGAACTCCATGTCTAAGTAGATTCCATTTAAACTCCGCCGAATGAAAAGGATAACCAAGAAAGATTATTTAGTAAATAACAGAAAATTATTTTTAGTGTGCGGCAGTGTTGCTCGGTGATTAGAGTAGCAGATTCCGAAGCCGACGTGGCTAGATTCGTGTCTGTTCCGTGGCAAATTCTGGAATTTACGTGAGGAGTACCCAATAAAAACCTGGTCTACTTAATGATTTGCCTTTTCAACATTATGCAATGCTTGGTTTATACTGACAAATGTATGTACATAATGGAAATGGTGTTTATATCAAGATCAAAACCCTGACGAAGATAATATAAAATAAAACGCCAGGTAGTATCCAATAAGCCTCTTTATTCCGATAACATACATCATAAAAAGTCGTGTAAGCACGCAAGAATTCAAACGCTAAATAGAGGGTAGTTCACTGGTGATGTTACACCTTCTGCCCTGGAGAAAAAAGCACTTAAAAATATTCGCCGTGGGATTTCAGCCGCCTTTGATGCTCCCGTGTGCTGTTGAAACCAAAGGATAGTTTATCCCCTAACTCATGGTGTTTTAAACCTGTTGTCTCTCTTAACATTGAGGGATCGCCGTGTCCACACTGCTTGTATCCAAGATACCAGAATTACTTTGTGCATTCTACAGTTTGATTATTTTGTGCCAAGCACATATGAAAAGGCTAAATCTCTCTAGCCCACGCATGAGCGTAATTCAACCAGATATGGTATCGCCCTTCTGCTATCCAGTGCCGTAGCAAAAACACGACTTAACTCGAGAGCTAAAATCTGTCGTTTGGCCTGTGCTGGGTTAAGTTAAGGCAACCTGGTTCTGAGAGTGTTAAATGTATACGCACCAAAATTCGACCATTCGACTAATGAGAAAGAACGCATGAAATTGTGACTTCTGTGTTTGCTTAATTTGGAGTAACTGTGACGTCTCTGATGATAAGCCAGAAAAAGATGACACGAAACGCCAGGCCAAATGAAAAGTGTTTCAAATAATAGGGACAAACGTCAACAACAAACAATGAAGCTGCGAATTGGACAATGTCGTTTAAAGGATATTTGGAAACAAACTATGATGCAAGGGCAGTTACTATATTCAACTCCTACGAAACACGAAAGGTGCAAATAATATGGTGTCTCATGACTTTCATGAAAATTGTGCTTTCTGCGTTTGCTTAATTTGGCGACAATGTGTCATACCTCTGATAATGTATTCTGAAATGAGGATTTGAAACCTAAGAACGATTGATTAAACCCTAACATCAAAAAGATAAACTTTTACAACAAACATTAAAACCGTAAATGCAAAAAGATCATTTAAACAGTATTTCAAAGAAATGAACGGTTATTTTGAAAAGTTATGCTTGGCCCCTAGCTTTAGGCTGCACTCAGTTGGACCAGCGATTTACGATAATGTACACACCGAATAAGGTGAAAACAGCGCGGCATTAAATCTGTTTAAAGATTAACTCTGGTTAAAAAATCTATTGCAACGGTACCAAACGCACCAATATTACCCTGGGCCGTAAATAGTCGTAATTAGTTCAACTTTACAGTAACGCAAGTGGCATTTTGCAACCGGGCATGACAACGACTATCATGCAGATTGGACGACATGTTGTCGTACTCAGATCTATCCTATTTGGATGAGCATACAATGGCTATTCTTCGTCAAAGACGCGATATTCTCTTACAGGTGTTATACTAGTTCAATCTATGTACTTCACCACCTTTGTTTTGCAGCTAATATATAAATTAAATTTCGTTCGGTGCCGTCACCCATATATCACCTGAATAGCTGGATATTAAGAACCAATAAAAATGTGAATAACACATTCTTAGACACCTATGCTCCTACTTGGCCATCTGTCAATAATGCTCTTCAAAGACTTCATTTGAGCAAGCCCTCGCTTTACTTCCGACGTCGAAGCCTGAGTATCTGCCCACAATCTCTACTGGCATTACAGCCTTTTGACACATTGCATTTCGCGAAAAACTATGACGGCGATCGCACCTCGACTGGCAAGCTTTACAAGAAATCTGCCGATATCCATGTAACGGATTATGATCACCAATGACTTAATTTCTTTGAAGATCTTTACGCAGCATCTAAGCGTTGCAACCTCTTAGAATTGTATGCTTAGATCTGACATATTATCGAGAGTCATTTCATCAAAGGTGTACGGGACGCTCTAGTTTCTGGGGATCAACTTATCCAGCACTTTTAGAATCTCGTCAATCCACCGCTTTTTACAAACAGTGTGAAAGTCAACAAAATGATCCACCAATCTTGTTATAAAAAAGACATGGAAACTTTTGCTTTTGATAAAGAGGCAGAAACTTGCAGTCTCATAAGGAGCCATAAATCTGTCAAAAACTTTGGCTCCAGTAAAATGTGCTCAAGTTTGGCGGAATACGGGTTGTAAGGTATCTGCACAAACGTGTTGAGGCAATCTGGAGAGAGGAATCCATCCCAAGTGAATGAAAAATCTAAGTTGTGGTGCCAATCCACGGCAAATGTGATACTAAAAGTCCTGCTAATTATCATGGTATCAGTTGTTTCACTGCTGAATCAAAGGTGATGGGAGATTTTATTCAGAATTCCTGACTTTTATAATTGTTCTCACCGCTCACAAAACCAATGATTGCAGATTGTTAAACTTTTTTAATCTACCTGATGATGTAAAATAGTAATTATTATATATTTTTTGTTATGGAGAACTAATATGCACATACAATTATGTATTACTTTATGCATAGGTAAGAAAAAAATAATTCAAACAGGACCTGAAAGATATTCCCAAGCCAGCATAAACAAAAGGTTTAATCTCTTGGACTCATGAGTTTCGTGCTTACTGGCGAGCTACCAGTAGGACCCGGTACTATCCCATATACCATCAATAAATTTGGTCCAGAAACGTGGAACAGTTTGGCAGTGTAATATTCTTAAACGCAAGTGTATTCAAGCAATAATGGGGTTAACTTCATTAAGTCTTCGGCAATGCGACATCAAAGCCAACTTAATATATATAATATATATACCGAGCCTGTAAACATTATAAAAAACTGGATTTGGTGACAGGCTTTATTTTCCGAAAATTGAGAATAACAATCATTCTGATCATCTGCTAATCCAGAAAATCCCTATACTCTAGCCTCGATCGACATTACTTATTACACCTGCATTGTAATTGTAACATCAATTAATAATATATATAATTTTGTATTTGGTATTTCGTATCAAACGAGAGATTATTTAAAATAAGATCCTAATGATAAGCCAAAGTCAGTATGAACAAAAAGCATACTCTCACATAAGATTGTATTCCGTGTTAGCGATTGTGGTCATATTATGCAGCCAACATTCCATTCAGATATAAAGAATTTAAGCTAACTATGGATTTAAAAATGACTTTTGAATATTTTAAATAAAGTATTTTTTGCTGGTCAATCTCGAAAGACAGATTTTTTTAAGAGTAAGAATTTAAATAGCTATACCTAAAAAGCCAACTACGTTTGTGAGCTCCGCGGTAATACCTTTTTAAAATTGGGTATTATCATCATCATCATCATCATCATCACCACCACAGACAGAATTACAGCAGCATTTAGTAGCTCATGCTTCATTTCTACAATATCATGAGTAAAATAAAAAATGCCAATAGTGCCAAAAATGAAAATTGTAAAAAACGTTAAGGTAGAAAGATTTACGAAGGTGAAGATCCAGTTAAAATGAAGATACATACCGAGAAAACTCACCAAAACTATCCAACCTGGACCTGTGCGGATAAAAATTTATGCCAAGTTATTTTCAAGACAAGGTGACACCGGAAACAAAACTTCGTTTTGGGTTTTAATATTTTGTTTCAAAAAATGACCAAACCTCACATTTAACTTTGCCCAACTAAGAAGGGAAAACGAAAGTGGTTCTACAAAAAATTTGCAACAGGACTGTTACTCTGCTCCATTCAATGCCATATTAAGTAGGGTTTCCAACCAAGAGCAATAATGCGCACATGGATCTCATATTGGCAAGCCGGTGTGCTCCAATTTGACTTTAGTTGTTTCTGCTATGCCAAAATCTGCCCACTTTGTTTCTTACGCCAATCTAGCGCTGGTTGAGATAATAATGCTCCATCGGGCTACCAAACTGGTGGTATACATGAAGCGTGACCAAGTCACCGAAATTGATGTCGCCTTACTTGTTTGGCTAATGAGGAGCACCTTTTGGCCGATCAAATAATACATCTACGGAGGTCAGTGTTGCTTGTTCGTTGTTGGTAATCTGTATGGGCTATAAATCGCAAACAACGCTCGCCGACTGCCTGTGAGTCATCAAGCTCTTTTACTCCAAAGGACAAGGTTCGACAAGCGTATAACAAAATTGCACGCATAGATGAGTTGTAAAAACATTTTAGAATCACGCTCGTTCAATCTATCTTGTTCTACGTCTCGATCTTACTGCCTCTCTCCACTTCCTCTTAATATCTTTCGATTGCAGTCTCTCTTTCTCTCTCTCGCCAAATCACTCCTTCTTTCTCACTCACTGAACCTTCATCTTTAACGCTCTACAATTTTAACTCGCCATCTGCATATATACTATCATTCTCCATTCAGTTTTCTCTCTTCCCTTGCTCAGTATCTTTCTTGCTCTCGCCCCCTTTCATTAAAGAGATTGTTACAATGGCGTTATAACTGAACTTAAGGCTAGTGTTCGTTGTTTTCCTACTAATACATGGCCTTCAATGAGTTGTAACAAAATAATCACCACAGCGACGGAGAATTGTTAAATCCCTTTGATTCCCAAAGCGTTACTCGTAAAGCAATCACAATCTATTTTACCATAAACTAAAGAAGCTGACAATAAGAACACACAAAGTTTCTTGAGAAACAAAGAATGTAGCACTAAATAAGCAAGCGCATTTTACTAACAGTATTTTTCCATTTATTTAACCATTAAAAAGTAGTCCATTAGAGTTTGTTTCACGGTAGGAAACTTGATTAAATTATTAGTGGATTTAACACATTGTAAAGTATACAAAACATAGTTGCCCACAGATTGTCTAGTAAGAATATGAATGGCGATACTCCAAAACATCTTCAAGCAGACCGAAAAAAAAACAGATGTACACCACTCGCCAAGCAGTAAATTGTCTCGTTTTCCGAGAAAGTCTAGGAAGACCTTTAACAAATGGCCAAGTACACAAATCTTAGCGGCACGCAAATTGTCTTGTGAGAATACGCATGGTGATTATCCAAAAATTCTTTAAGCAAACAAAGAAAAAGCAGCAGATGTATATCACCCGCCATGCGCTAAGTTTTCTTGTTGTCTACGAAAGTCTAGGAAGACCTTTAACAAATGGCCAAGTAATACAATTTAACAATAATTGATTGTGCGGTTGGTGGTAACAATACTTTAAATCAAGTTTGCGAGCTTGAAGTAAACACCAATCCCATTGTATTTAACCAATCGCCGAACAACATAACAAAACTATCGCCAGCCGCAACGCACGGACGCGCTTCGACCTTCCATGATCATCACCAGAGTACGACGGCAAACTGATTTCCATATATATTCAATGCGGCTTGATCCTCATAGTCAGTTTGCCGTCGTACTCTGATGATGATTATGGAAGGTCGAAACGCGTCAGTGCGTTGCGGCTGGCGGTAGTTTTGTTATGTTGTTCGACAACTGGTTAAGTACAATGGGGTTGGTGTTTACTTCAAGCTCGTAAACTTGATTTAAAGCAAATGGCCAAGTACCAAATCATAGCGGCACGCAGATTGTCTTGTAAGAATACGAATTGAGGTTCTCCAAGACATCATCAAGCCAGCAAAGAAAAGGCGGAAGATGTATACAACTCGCCAAGCGATAAATTTTCTCGTTTTCTGCTAAATACTAGGCAGACATTTGAAAAATTGGCTAGTACACAAATCTTAGCTGCACGAAGATTAACTTGTAAAAATATTAATGGTGATTTTCTAAAACGTCTTCAAGCGAACAAAGAAAAGAGAAAACTTCTACCACCTGACAAGCGGTAATTTTTCTCATTTTCTGCGAAAGTCTAGACAGTCCTTTAACAAATAACCTAGTATACAAATCTTCGCTGCACGCAGATTGTCTTGTAAGAGTATTAATGACAATTTTCCAAAACGACTTGAAGCAAACAAACGCTAAACAGCAACTGTCTACCGTTTGCCACTAAAGCACTGCTTTCAGTTATACAACTAAAGCATTAGGGCATGATAAGTAGTGACCATGTATCAAGGCACACACACGCACACAGTATTCTTTTAAAAATCTACAGTGGATAGATTACAAAAAATAGATTTTTGTACGACTGGGTGTTGCACAATTAGTGTTCCTTGTTTTTCATGACAAGATTTAAGTCCCTGTTCATATCTTCTCTCGAGATATTTCGATATTCACTGATGATAATTTTCATTGGTCTACAGCTTATCATACCAAATAAAGACAAAAGAATAAAGCAAGTATACATTTATTTTTAATATTCTGACTTCATTTGATCTCGTTTGCCATTAACCTGTGCAAGGTATAAGCCTTACTATTCAAAAATAAATAAATAAATTTGAATTGTAGTAAGTAATAGAGGACATAACATTTAGGGTTTAGAAAGCGTAACATAATTGAATCCCTATCATGTTTTACAGCGCATTCAGTGGAAGTGCTTATCGGTCCGTCACAATTTTCCAGGCATCAGCATGAATGATTATCTCAATTACGTAGCTGTAATGTCCTGACTAGAGAGAAGTTGGTAATAGTAGCCACCATTGAGGCTCAGAACACAAATGGCCCTATTTAGGGCTGATTTGATTGCAACAGAAAGTACTCGCTAAAGTGCGCGAATTAAGATGAAGCAAAGTCAGAACAATGATGGAAGCAGAATTCGAGTCACAAAAAATGATAATGAGAACAAAATAATTTTTATTTTGTTTCAATAAATGGAAGTAGGTAATGTGAGCATACTGCTATAAATAGTTGATTACAAATAAAGCATTTGTGTTGAGTAAAAATGACTTCGCCCGATGGTTTGGAAAACTTTGTAAGTATATTGCCTGCGCAAATGAACACCCTAACTGTAAACTTAGGGATAATTAAGTCTAGGCTGAATGACACCCTAGTGAATTCTGAGGGAATCCGCATAAACAACCCAAACAATACTGGTGAAGTCAACATAGCAAATGAAAGGCAATCAAGAAGACAATAGATATGAAACAGACAAAAATTCTAAATATAGAACAATGAACAAAAAACAGGAAACTCCTAAAAAAAATCTAAAGATCCAAGTTTTGTGATCGCAGTTAAAATCAAATTAGCAAAATCATTCTATTCTTTAAATCAAGTTTGCGAGCTTGAAGTAAAAACCAATCCCATTGTATTTAACCAGTCGTCGAACAACAGAACAAAACTACTGCCAGCTGCAACGCACGGACGCGCTTCGACCTTCCATGATCATCATCAGAGTACAACGGCAAACCGCATTGCACATATATATATGGAAATCAAATTTAGATATGCGGCTCTCACCTATAGCAGTCTCGCTTACATTGCACTTGACTGGAAATGTCGGCTGCACAATTTCTATGCAGTCACGAACATTAACTGTTTACAGCTTTCGCCACATATACACATATATAGGCAATACAAATTAATTTATTGACAACTGCCTAATATGAAAGACAAAACAAAATAAAATAAAACACAAAATAAACAGGTACATAAATGTGCATTGCGTTTAGTTGCCGCTTCAATGATAAAAGCGTCAATTTTAGTGATGCTAATTTATTGAACGTGTTCTATGCCGCGAAAATAGAAGAGTAGGTCGCGAAGAAATTAAATGTTAAAATTTTCATTTGTTGCTAACACAAAAGAAATTAATGAGGTTTACTTTTATGGCAAAACTCCAATAGCAGATTACAGCTCATTCAATATTATAGCATATCGGACTATGATAAGCATTTGAAGAGAACGCATCAAATGCATTGCAAAGTTAAAGCACCTACAGTCCATTATTCAGGAAAAAATAATCAGTAAGCAACTGAAAAATTGAAAGGACGAAGTATTTAAGGACAAGAACTTGAAAATGATACAAGAAAAAATGGCACGAAATGGACATTAAAGCGTAATACTTGCATCCTCGTCAAGGCACTTACCTCGAACTTCGACTTCAGGTCCTCCATGGCTTGTGTGTTGTTCTCATCAGTGCAAGGAATTGAGTAGAACTCACCCTCTTCCTGGCTCAACAGCTTGAACCAACAGTCAACAGGCTGCTTCATAATTTCGCTAACACCAAACGACAGGGAGCCCATAAAATCGTTGGCCGACGTTCTGTCCCAATCCCACACCTCAATGATAATGCGCTTCGCATCGTCATCGTGACGGAGACCCCTGGCAAAGCAACAAAAACAGAGGTAAAATACATAGAGGATAAAAGACATTAATGTGAATCAACACTTTTATTAGTTTTCGGATTAAAATTTATGAAATTTTGTTAAGAATGCGGATTATAAGTGAAAAAGCAGTATACTGTGTTCATTATTATTTTAAACTTTAAAAAAATACGGGTATCAAAATTTACTTTTAAAATGTCTTATTATTCTGCACGTGGCAGTGTCGAAATCAGCGTCCAAATCAAACATTATTCCTTCGTTTTCTCAACTTACCATTATTGGAATAAATTAATTGCTTCTTGCAGTGTAAAGAGTACAATTGTTTAAAATTTAATGTAAACAATCAAGCATTAAAACAAATAACGAATTAAAGCATTCATAAAATATCGTTAAAGGAAAATATTTTGCTCTACGATTCCTACTTTTTACACATTTAGAAGCTTTTTGAATGATTTTTCTTGCAGGTTTGAGTTTGTTTAGTGGTATGTGAAAGGATAATATGCATAAAATAATAGCAAATAAACTAATAAGATTACATAAAATATTATTCAAAGGGTAGGTAAAAACTTTGCAATAAAATGACATAATGTCCCGCTTTTATCTGGTCAAAATGTTTAAAACGCATGCTAGATTTTGCTTGAAAATTCTATTTATTATATATAATAATATACGAAAACTGCATTATTGATTTTTTTATCTATAAAATTTGAACGATCAATATATTGAACGACAAAATTTTCTGAATATTTACGAAATCTATCGAAATGTATATCCATATATCCATCTATATTTAATCTACCTCTCTGTATATGTCTAATTATCTGACGATTCGTCCGTCCATTAGTCTATTTGATTTTAGCTAAAAAATTCCATAAGCGTATCTATCTATTTTATTGTCTTTAAAATCATCTCTTCTGATTGACTGTCTCTTCTACTTTCCACCCAGCATTCATTCTATGATCCTTATATCCAAATAACATTCTAAATACATATAATTTTAGAAATTAATCATTTTTTGTCTGGATCTATTAACCTACCCTTCTTTTCTACCTATATTTACATGTATCCACTTAGAAAAATATATGTCTAAAAGGATACCGTATAATTTCAAACCTACATGCATATTCCGAAATTTTTAGTCATTTTCATTTTAATCAATCAATTTGTGTTTACTAATTATTTGACAGTCTGCATAACTTCGTTTAAAATACCTATTGCTAAAATTCTTCAATATGTTGTTCATAATAGTAATTGCCAATATAGTACTGCCAAGTAGCTTTTACAAATTTTTGTTTAAAGAAAACATCCGAAATATGCAAGGCTGAAAACGTTGGAACTTGTAGTTAAGTAGATATCAGTTATTACTGATTATTGTGCAAAGATTTACAATCTGTCACACACTAATTTACCATAGTAAATTAGTGTCAGTCAAATAATTCAAATGTGAGTTTTTAATTATATCAGTAAATTATTAACGCTTGCATCTAATCAGATAAACATTCGGTTACACAATACCCAATAATACATACCATCGATGGAAGCTTTGTAATCAATAAATCAACTCCAGAGTCAATCAATAATACAGTCCAGTCGTACACACAATAAATAATATTGCTTGAATGGTTGCGCAGTGCAAGCTTCATATGTTGAATCTCTAAACGTTAATTGTACCATCTTATCTTCGTTGACTGGCTCGCCAACGAAGATTAGATCATACCTTATTTCCAGTGGTTAGTATGTACGATGTTGAAGCCTTCAGAGGAACGGTACGACTCAACAGCCAGCCACCACGAAGACGAAATCGTCGCGTAATTGGAAATTGGGATCAATCGGATCGATGCGAAACTGATAGTGCAAAGCGAAAACCCGCGAGGGCAAATCGCAGAGATTCAACAAAATAAATAAATCCGTTTTACTTCAGTAATTCAGTGATTATGTTAATTACCAATTATCGCGACCGGCCAGTCAGTTTGGCGTTACTAAAGCACAACTTACTAGTTAGTTAAGCGATCATTGATTGTGCCAGTGGCGAGGACAATTATGTAAAAATCACGATTGTGAGCTTCTTAACAACACTAACACATTTGCATACACGTCTGTCAGCAAAAACTGAGAATTTTCTTCGGTAGCTAAGGCAATTCATCCAGGAGACCGATTTCGTCCTTATTGGAAACTCCAGTGCTGTCCAGAATTAAGCAATAATTTATTACGCGGGTGGTGGTAACAGTTCTTTAAATCAAGTTTGCAAGCTTGAAGTAAATACCAATCCCATTGTATTTAACCAGTCGTCGAACATCATAACAAGACTATCACTAGTCGCAAGGCACTGACGCGTTTTGACCTTCCATGATCAACATCAAAGTACTAGGCAAACGACTAGGATACCAAACCGTACTATTTATATATATATACATATATATATATATATATATGTATATACAGACAATACAATTAAACAATAATTGATTGTGTGGGTAGTGGTAACAATTCTTTAAATCAAGTTTGCGAGCTTGGAGTAAACACAAATCCCATTGTATATAACCAGACGTCGAACAACATAACAAAACTACCGCACTGACGCGTTTCGACTTTCTTTGATTATCATCAGAGTACAACAGCAAATACAATGGGATTGGTGTTTACTTCAAGCTCGCAAACCTGACTTAAAGAAATGCAGTATAGAATGTTGCCGCGGGTGGATTTGAATCAGGGCACAATTGCCTCGTTGTCTGTGACTACCCACTGCGCCACCCAGCGCGCACTACATACACTTAGTATTAATATAAAAAAAATTACATTTTTAATCAGCTTTTCCGTCAGGTGGCGCCTATGTGGCATCTCCTTAGAACACGATTGAAATAATTACTTGATAGTTATACATTTGAATCAGATTGTAAATGCTTAATAAAAACCGCGTTTTCTTTTTTGTGCAGGCATTTAGCACTATACTTATACATTGTGTGGTGTTTATATATATATATATATATAAATTTAAGTTTGGCAACCATATAGAAACCAATCCATGCAATAAGTGTGCTTTTAAAGCCTAAGTAGAGGGCGATAAATTTACGACATTACTGGAAATACAAGAAATTCGTTGTTCCCATTCAGTCAGTAAGCTTAATGTTCAGCCTGGCCTACACTCGCAGCAACACTCAATGTATGGGCAAACAAAACTTGATTGAATTGACAGGCGTGACCCATATTAGATGTGCAGTTGGAAAGATTATGTAAAGCTTACTGTGTACGTATTGCTTCAATTATCAGTGCTGTGTCAATGTCAATAGGAGGTTGACATCATTACTGAATCGCAATATCAATAATTTTTCTGCAACTATCCGGTGTAATCGATCGACACTTATCGAAATAATGAAACGGACACATTTTACAGAGTTATTTGACTTCGTTGCGCGGTGTTGGCTGAGTGCTGATTCGTCCCATTCCTCCGAAGGCTTCAATATCGTTCATACTAACCAATGGAAATTAGGAAGATCTAATCATCGCTGACTGGCTACATTTCGGAACGACATTTCCCGTTTCAGCATCAGGCCTCTAATCACACATAAATAGATCTGTTTTAGAATGAGGTTACCAAATTTGCTTAAATTTAATATTGTGAGCATTTTAACTCTCTCTCTCTCTCTCCCCGTCTGTGTGTGTGTGTGTGTGTGATTAGAGGCCTGATGATTGAACATGAAATTGCGTTCCAAAACGTAGCCAGTCAGCGAAGATTAGATTGTACCTCATTTCCAGTGGTTAGTATGAATGATGTTGAAGCTTTCGGTGGGTAGGGACGAATCAGCATCCAGCCACCACGAAGACGAACTCGATGCGTACTTGGAAATGAGGATCAATCTGATCGTTGCGGAACTGAAAGAGCAAAGCGACAACGCACGAATTTAAATCGTGGAAACTCTAAATTTCTATAAAAGGCATTTAATATGCAAAGACAATCGAAAGGACCGAATGTGTTATTCCCAATTAAAAGAACTGTTCTAAAGCAATATGCTTTCCTTATGAGATTTTTGTAGCAATAGCCACCTTTAAGACAAAGAACGAACAAAGGGTCTTATCTAGGGCGGGCATTAATTCAAATGAAATTTCTCGCAGAAGCGCCCGAATAGGGATGAAGCAGTTAGCCCAATGAGGAAAACAGACTTCGAGCCGAAGTGAACATAAATAATTTATATTTGTAAATTTGTTTTATTATATCTATGCTCGTTATGCGAGCAAAATACTATATATAAATGAGTAAAAGTAAAGCATGTGTGGCACCTTTACAATATGGCTTTTAATGGGTTAGAAACGTTGATTCAAGGACTGACTGCTCAAATGAACAATTTAACTGCGGAATTAGGAATAATTAAGTCTCGTCTGGACGATACACTGATAATAAACACCGACGATGTCCGAGTGCATGGCCCAACCAATAGAGGTGGACACAATAATTTTGACTTATTTAACTTCTTTTATTCTCTTAAAATAAATTTGCGAACATGAGATAAAAATCAATCCAAATTTATACAAATAGTCACAAAACAGCATAACCACCATCAGTCGCGTGTATTCATTCGTGTCGAACTTTCATACCCAGAACCAGAGCGCGAAAGCAATCAGATTAATTAGAAGCACCCCCAAATGCCTATTAAAGGCGTAAAGAATCATATATGCGGCTCCCTTTCTCAGTAGTCTCGCATACATCAAACATGTCTGGAAATGTGATAACTGATATCGATCAAGGCCAGAGTGTATGGATTTACTGGAGTAACAGGTGTTCATAAATTGTAGTAATTCTCAATTTCGGTGAACTATAGCATACATTGATATCCATCAGGTTGGTATCATGTACCCACTCGGAAACCATAGTGTTAGTACCATATACATTTCGGTACCATAATGTTGGATCGGTTACTAACACAATAGCCATAGTGTTAGTATCCTTTACAGACTCGGTATATATATATATATATATATATATATATATATATATATATATATATATATATATAGAGTGAGTTAGCGTTGAAGTCGCATTGTCGTTGACTTTAGATGATGTTAGCTTCACTACTGCAGGTTTACACATTCGTTTAGGAGATTGTATCGTCCTATTATTCCACATTCTTTGACCAAATATATAGTGGTTATAGGGCGTAATACCGGCTCCTACTAATGAGTCGCCAGTAAGCACGAAGTGAATGTGCATGAGATTATACTTTCTGTTCATGGTGCCTTTGGTCTATCCTTCTGGTCACAACTGAACTAATTTGTTACTAGGTTTGCAACACCTAATACATACTTGCATATATATTATTTCTTCGCAACAAACAGTATTTAAATGTCTGGAAATGTCGGCTGCACCATTTGTAATCCGAGATATTCATAAAATTTTCTCAGCTATATTTCACACTTCTATAGACTATGCAGTGAACAATCATTGATTGCGCGGGTGGTGATAACAATTGCTTAAGTCAAGTTTGTGAACTTCAAACAAACGCTAATTCCTATGTTGTTTAACCAGTTACGAATATAATTTTACTTCGTTGCCTCTTCATTAAATACTGATAGTCAACTACCTATTGGAATAGAGTATTCAAAATTTAAATCTGTTTGATATTTTTGAAGGGTTGTGAAGTGCGTGCGTCACAATGATGATTATCACGATTAGCGATCGTGGCGTGTCGCTTAGCACTATCAGTTTCGCAAAACTCCGATTGATCCCCATTTCCAAGTACACATTGAGTTCATCATCGTCGTGGACATTTGATTAAATCTGCTGTTGTGACTAGAGGCCTGATGGTGATACGGGCAATTCCTAATCGAAACGTTGGCAGTCAATGAAGATTAGATCGTACCTCATTTACAGTGGTTAGTATGCACGATGTTGCAGACTTCGCAGAAAATGGACGAATCACCACCCAGCCACCACGAGAAAGAACTCGATGCGTACTTGTAAGTGGGGATCAATCGGATCTTTGGGAAACTGATAGTGTAAAGCGAAAACCCAAGATCGCCAATCGTGGCAATCATAATTGAACCTGTTTTTATTCAGGTGAAGTGGCTCGAGCGCCATTTCTGAATGCTAAGCTGAGGCCTTTCATCCCATCCGTATTATTTTCAATGATATTTTATCATCCAACAAGGAATCTTTTTTCCACTCTTTCAGTTTAGTAAAGCGAATTGTACTACGAAGGATTACACTACGTTTAAGGATATTTTCCAAATGCATTTACTGCAGCTTTTGCGCTCAGTCGTTAAGCTTCAGTCAGCTTCAGAAATATAATTGATACCTTTAACAAATTATGAAATTTTTATTAATTGAGACTCATTATTTAATTTTACGGGTCTCAATTCTCAATCCTTTGGTCTTCATCCCATATTTACGCTGAATCATGGCGCTTCCTTGCCAGATGCACACGAAATATCATTTTCACCATATATCGATGTTTGAATAAGTCGTTTTAAAGTAAACTTCTTTCTTTAGATAAAACGCAAAACGAGCTTGCATTAACCAGTAATACCCTTTCGTTAAGCAAACACTTTGTTTGAAATAGGTCACGTGTTAAAGATATACCAGAGTACCACATGGATGGATATGCGTGACGGACAATGAAATCATTTGTGTAGGCCTGTATATATATATTCTGTAGGTTTAACCTAACAATTGTGAAAGAGAAGAAATGCCGCCTATTAACTTGAACGAATTCGTCTTTTTAAACACGCATCAGTATTTTTCAGAATTTTCGTAGCGGGATTTGAATCTTGAGGAACTTGGTTCAGTCGTGCAACACACTCTACAACAGTGAAGCCGTGTATTGCATACAAATTTGAAATCATATACCATCTTGTGTGTTTTGGCATGTTTTTCGTTGAGGTGGACAAAATTATATGTTGCATTCGGCGAAAACTAAGAAATAGCCTACCCTGATCTTTTATCATAAGGCAGACACTATACAACGTCGGTAAGTTATATTATTTAAAACATAATTTTGGCATATGAGTAAATATATGTTGTCCATATTTAGTAAACATTGCCTGCGGTAGAAAATTCTATTTATCAACTAGATTGGTCCCATGCAATTATGGCTCTTAGCGATAGTCAATACAATTTAAACAATAATTGATTGCGCGGGTGGTGGTAACAATTCTTTAAATCAAGTTTGCGTTCGAATGTATACAAGACTGCTAGAGGTGAGAGCCGCATATCTAAATTTGATTTCCATATATATTCAATGCGGTTTGATCCTCGATAGTCAGTTTGCCGTCGTACTCTGATGATGATCATGGAAGGTCGAAACGCGTCAGTGCGTTGCAGCTGGCGGTAGTTTTGTTATGTTGTTCGATGACTGGTTAAATACAATGGGATTGGTGTTTACTTCAAGCACGCAAACTTGATTTAAAGAATTGTTACCACCACCCGCGCAATCAATTATTGTTTAAATTGTATTGCCTATATATGTATATGTGGCGAAAGCTGCAAACAGTTAATGTTCGTGACTGCATAGAAATTGTGCAGCCGACATTTCCAGTCAAGTTCAATGTATGCAAGACTGCTAGAGGTGAGAGCCGCATAACTAAATTTGATTTCCATATATATTCAATGCGGTTTGATCCTCGATAGTCAGTTTGCCGTCGTACTCTGATGATGATCATGGAAGGTCGAACCGCGTCAGTGCGTTGCAGCTGGCGGTAGTTTTGTTATGTTGTTCGATGACTGGTTAAATACAATGGGATTGGTGTTTACTTCAAGCACGCAAACTTGATTTAAAGAATTGTTACCACCACCCGCGCAATCAATTATTGTTTAAATTGTATTGCCTATATATGTATATATGGCGAAAGCTGCAAACAGTTAATGTTCGTGACTGCATAGAAATTGTGCAGCCGACATTTCCAGTCAAGTTCAATGTATGCAAGACTGCTAGAGGTGAGAGCCGCATATCTAAATTTGATTTCCATATATATTCAATGCGGTTTGATCCTCGATAGTCAGTTTCCCGTCGTACTCTGATGATGATCATGGAAGGTCGAAACGCGTCAGTGCGTTGCAGCTGGCGGTAGTTTTGTTATGTTGTTCGATGACTGGTTAAATACAATGGGATTGGTGTTTACTTCAAGCACGCAAACTTGATTTAAAGAATTGTTACCACCACCCGCGCAATCAATTATTGTTTAAATTGTATTGCCTATATATGTATATGTGGCGAAAGCTGCAAATAGTTAATGTTCGTGACTGCATAGAAATTGTGCAGCCGACATTTCCAGTCAAGTTCAATGTATGCGAGACTGCTAGAAGTGAGAGCCGCATATCTAAATTTGATTTCCTATATATTCAATGCGGTTTGATCCTCGATAGTCAGTTTGCCGTCGTACTCTGATGATGATCATGGAAGGTCGAAACGCGTCAGCGCGTTGCAGCTGGCGGTAGTTTTGTTATGTTGTTCGATGACTGGTTAAATACAATGGGATTGGTGTTTAACTCAAGCACGCAAACTTGATTTAAAGAATTGTTACCACCACCCGCGCAATCAATTATTGTTTAAATTGTATTGCCTATATATGTATATGTGGCGAAAGCTGCAAACAGTTAATGTTCGTGACTGCATAGAAATTGTGCAGCCGACATTTCCAGTCAAGTTCAATGTATGCAAGACTGTTAGAGGTGAGAGCCGCATATCTAAATTTGATTTCCATATATATTCAATGCGGTTTGATCCTCGATAGTCAGTTTGCCGTCGTACTCTGATGATGATCATGGAAGGTCGAAACGCGTCAGTGCGTTGCAGCTGGCGGTAGTTTTGTTATGTTGTTCGATGACTGGTTAAATACAATGGGATTGGTGTTTACTTCAAGCACGCAAACTTAGCGATAGTGTCAAGATTGGCTGATGCGGGATTTTAACCAGGAGGCGTTTAGTGTAGTCACGCAACATATTATATAGGCAACGAGACAACATCTTAGCGGGTAATTCTGGAGAGTATGTGCTGAGTTCCTAATAAGGAGGAACCCGGTCTACTGGATGAATTGTCTTTCCTACACTATACCGTAAATAATTTATACTGACAAAGGCATGTACACAATGGACCAGGTGTTTATATCAAGATTGCAACATTGATTGTAGTAATTGTTATCACCGCTCCCACAATCAGTGTTTGTTTAATTATTTAAATGTTCATTTCAATATCACTTCCTTATGTCGCTCGGTATCTGTTCAATAATGACAGATTGTGGATTGTTAGTTCGGCCTTCATGTCTAAAAGGATGCCATATAGGCTCCAACTAAAGGAAAAGCTAACATAAAAAAGATATAATATAACTGAAAATTGTGTGTGGGTGGCTCAGTGGTTAAAGTACCAGATTCCTAAGCACACGTGCCAAGGTTCCAACCCTATTCGCAGCGAAATCTGGCCAGTACATGATGAGATCCAAATAAGGACGAAACCAGTCTACTGTTCTACACTACAGAATTCTTAGTTTATACTGACAAATGTAAGTGCGTAATGGGTCAGGTGTTTATATCAAGATCGCAACCTTGATTATAAATAATTTTTGTCACCGCCCACGCAATTACTGCTCAATTAATTATATAAATAGAAATCCATATATTTGGTTAAGACTCAATCCATCAAAACAAAAATGACCATACCTCAGAAATACCTCTGCAACACAAAGAAAATGACCCCTACATGCACACAGAACACACAGAAACATCGGCATATACACTTATAAAAAATCCCAAACAAGAAATCGAACTACAACGGAATATCAGACTAGTTGCCACACTCATAATCAAAAACGCAGGATGTATATAAGTGAAAGATTGTAAAGTGAAGTTTAGTATTCTCGAACTTAACGGCCATTATATATATATATATATATATATATATATATATATATATAAACTAAATACCTCAGGAGGCATAAAACGCAATTCAAATATATAGTCTTATTTAGGAGTACAGGCGTACTTTGTGCAACACACACTTAGCTATCCATGGCTATTGCAGGTGTACAGAAATGCGCATGTCCTATCCGATTAGTTTAGGTGCGTTTTAATAAGTGAAACAAGTATAAGAATTAGGCGTATAAAATGGGCAACGTGTTAGCTTAAATTAGAACGTGACTATTCCTTTAAAACCAAAAATTCATACATCGAAGCTAAACCTGCTACGGAATTAAGCAATATCAAAATAAAAGATGTATAAAAAAAACAGAAAATAAGAAAATAGAAATTTATTTGTAAACGAAAATAAGCCTAAATAGTAAGCAATTAGTCAAACATTGAGGATAACATTTGTATAATTAAACGAATGTTGGTTGCGCGGGCCGTGATACAAATAAATTTTCTGCAATTTTACGATATTGATATAAACACATGATCCATTATTAACATACAAATTCCAGTATAAACTAAGTAGTGTATGGTGTTGAAAAGACAATTCATCCAGTAGACTGGTTTCGTCCTTATTGATAACTCATCACAAACTGTCCAGAATTTACCTCAAACAGGGCTCGAAACTGGGAAATCTGCTTCGGAATCTGGAGCTCTAAGCACATTATTAACTATATAACTGAATATTGCGCGTTGAGTGCGGCAGGATAGCCTATTGGTTAGAGCACCAGATTCCTAATCAGAAGTGCTCAAGTTCGAGCCATGTCCGCGTCAAATTAGGAACAGTACGTGATGAGTTCCCAATAAGAATTTAAGCGGTCTACTGAGTGAACCGCCTTTTCCACACTATACAATTCTTAGTTTATACTGACAAATGTATGTACATAATGGGTCAGGTTTTTATATTAAGATCGAAGTTTTGAATAAAAGTAATTGAGGATAACATCTGTGAAAGTTAATTTGAAGCAACAAATTACTTGACCTCTAACAACATGTATGATTCCACCGTATACATTAGAAGTTTCAAAGCATTTGTCACATGTTTACAAGATGTTAAATTTTCCCTGATATTCATAAGTTTTGCACTGCTTTTATAAGTGAATTACTTTGTTTGTTATTATAAATTTCTGCAATAATACTCCCATTTTATTCGAGAAGTTATAAAAAATATGACATCTACCGTCAGTTGCCCATATTGAATAAAATTGGATTGCCGTTTATCTCAAACTAGCCAATTTGATTTCTTCAAATTTGAATACTGAAAAATCATTGATTTTTTAATCGTTAATTGTTGTTCGCAAAACGGCTATTGTCAGTCAAATGCAACGAAAACACCATCAATACAATGATTTTTCCAATTTTAATTCCCAGAGGCATTTGAAGGATTGCATTTATTACCCATGTGACCTTCTCTTTTAAAATCTGATGGCTTCCTATTGCTAAATAACTGTTACGTGTCCACGAACCACAGAAACGAAATTCTGAAATAAATGCAATGTATTTCTTTTTCTGCATTATACAATGCTTAGTTGATGCTGAAAAATGTAATTATATAATGTGAATATTGGTTACATCAAGATCGCAACCTTGACTTAAATAATTGTTAACGCCACCCGCTCAACCTATGTCCGTTTAATCAAATAGACGATATAAACACCTGACATATTATGTTATTACATTTTCCAGTATAAACTAATTATTGTATAGTGTAGAAAAGGCAATTAACCCAATAGACTATTTTCGATCTTATTGGGAACTCATCACGTACTGCCCAGAATTTGCCGCGGACAGAGCTCGAAACTGGGCATATCTGCTTCGTAATCTGGAGCTCTAACCACATTATTATTGTACAACTGAAAATTGCGTATAGTGTGCGGCATGGTGGCTCAGTGTTTAGAGCACCAAAACCTAATGAATTGGCTTTTCTACGGTATACAATAATTAGTTAACACTGGCAAATGGAAGTATATAATGGGTCAGGTATTTATAGCATGATCGCAACCTTAATTATAGTAATACTTATCGCCGCCCGCGCAACCAATGTTTGTTTTATGTCAACGAATGCCATTAAATTTATTATGTCAGGCGTCCTTAGTAAAATATCAGTTGAAATATTGACAGCACGATTTAAATATGTATTCTTATGAATACACACGTTTATTGTTCATGGCGATACATTAATTGGATCCGTGACTGCGTCCCATGCCAACAATTGATTAGGTAAAAAAATGGAGGGCAGTTGTCCGGTGGAGTTTCAATCTATTTTCAGCCAAATTTAGTAGATTTGGGCTGTATTGTGACTCGAACTGAAAGGATACCAGCTAGCACGAAACGACTATGAGCATGAAACAACACCTTTCGTTCATGCAGATAGAATTTGAACTAACTATGTATGTCATACCTGGTACATAAATGCATACCTGTCGATTCACCTTAAGAAATAATATTAGAATATTGGTTTAATCACGGAACAGATAACGTGGCTAGACAAATGCGCTATTGTCAACCAAATGTACTCAAGTTTGAATATGATACACGAGAATCAAGCGAAGTTTAGTAACATTGTTTCAAAAAATGTGTTCTATGGAAAAAAATGTGCGTGCATAGAAAATACGCATAAACGTTACTATCTAAAAATATCGATACATTAACAAAGTAAACAATACGAATTTGGAAGATTCTATAAGCATTACCTGAACATTGTTGTTTCGAGTAGGATAAATTTGTTCACTATCCTCATTTTTCTATTGGAATTTGTCGGCACCCTTTTCCGAGTGCCTTTCGCAACATTTCGTTCATCAACTCAGATATAAACGCGCTGGAGAACAAATGGAAAATTCCGATTCATTTGTACTTCTAAACATATAACTTGAACACATTTAAACACTAGATTGGGCAACTAAACTATAATTGATTGCGCAGTTGGTGGTAACAATATTTTAAATCAAGTTTGCGAGCTAAAAGTAAACACCAATCACATTGTATTTAACCAGTCATCGAACAACATAACAAAACTACCGCCAGTCGCAACGCACTGACGCTTTTCGACCTTCCATGATCATCATCAGATTACGACGGAAAACTGCAGTCACGAACATTAGCTGTTTGTAGCTTTCTCCACACACACACACATATATATATATATATATATATATATATATATATATATATATATATGAAAACAATAATTGATTGCGCTGGTGGTGGTAACAATTATTTAAATCAAGTTTGCGAGTTTGAAGTAAACACCAATTCCAATGTATTTAACCAGTCGTCGAACTAGATTGGGCAATCGAAATCGGGTCATGCATATCTAAATATGTTTCCAAAATTTATAAATTATTGGCCTCTTAGTTTCCACAAAGTAGTGGATTCACTGTGAATTGTCTAAAGAAGATACTCGTAAATATTTTGAATCAGGAGCATATGGAATTACAAAAGGCGGTGATCAGTTGCAACTGTAGCTCAACAAAGATTCCAAATAGGCTCCATCTGAAGCAAGGGCAAACGAATAATATAATTAAACGAACATTAGTTGCGCGGGTGGTGATAACAATTACTATAATCAAGGTTGTGATCTTGATATAAACACCTAACCCATTAGGTACATATATTTGTCAGTATAAACTAAGAATTGCATAGTGTAGAAAAGGCAATTCATCAAGTAGACCGGTTTTGTCATTATTGGAAACTCGTCACGTACTGGCCAGTATTTTCCACGGACAGGGCGCGAACTTTGGCACGTCTGCTTCTGAACCTGGTGATTTAACCACTGAGCCAACCTGCCGCAATATATACATATTTATGGCAGAATGGCTCGTGAAATCTGGTTCTAACGTCATTTTCAGACAAGCAGCTGATGGACGGCTTTGGAGGGATGGAACACGTGAGAACCTATCATTAAAGGTCAAACAATATCAGTGCACCTGGAAATGGAAAGGAGTCAAGATTTTATCGACCTGCGAGTGCTATCAATTGTCCCACAAAAGAAAAGGCGGAATAAAAAGAAAAACAAGGACAGCGCTGCGCAAGGTGCAACAACATTTAAGCATTACTTAAACCAATAATATGATTGTATAAAACTGAATATTTCATTTAATATCCGACATGAATGGGACAGTGGATAAGTTGCCAGTTTCACAAGCTAATAAGCTCCTTTCAAAGCCCCGGGCGCGGAAATTCTGACGAATACATGATAAATGCATAAAAAGGACGAAAACGGTTGCTTGATTAAGTGCATTTCTTTCTTAAGTTATGCTTCGTTGGTACTGAAATCATATATATAATCAATGTTCTGCTATTTTACTTTAATTTACTATGTACATATAAGATATTATAATTCTCATTCACTTAATCAAGTGTAAACAAAGAATGGATATAAGTGAAAGATTTTAATGGGTAGATAAGTATTCTTGAAAAAATCGGTTATTATCCACAATAAACGTACTACTAATTATTAAAAGATCTTTTCTTTTCTAGTAGACGTACTGTGTAATATTCAAAAGCAATGGGCATTATGAATACGTGTAATGTTCATTGCCTTTGAATATTGCACAGTGCATTTACTGGAAAAGAAAACAAATTTAATAATAAGTAGTATGTTTATTGTGGATAATAGCGGGTTTTTTTTCAAGAATACTTATCTACACATTACAATCTTTCACTTATATCCATTCTATTTTTTCATTTAAGTGATTTAGAACTAGTGTGCTTTTTAGTTTTACTTGTAGCTATTTTCAACTGAAGCCCGTGTTATTGCACAGATGCACAAGTCTAAACATTCAAACATTACATTAGCACGATATTTTGCTCAACTGGCCACGAATAGCACAAACCAACTACGCTATTCTATCATCTAGGCGAACCCGATCAACCACTGGACCTATATGAACAAGAATTCAACACGAATGACAGCAGACTGAAGCATAAGCAGATGCGCACACCGCATCAATAATATCATCAACATAAAACGAAACAGCACATTCGGCGTTGCTACCATTGGAACAATATAAATATATATATATATATATATATATATATATATATATATAACGCAGTGGATAGTGCCACACTCCAAGCATGTGCCCCGGTTCGAGTCGCGCTTGTTGAAAAATTCTGGAAACGAATGTGCACGAGATTATAATTTCGTTCATGCTGTCTTTGGTTTATCATTCTGGTCATAATTGAACTAATTTGTTACTAGGTTCCAACACCTAATACATAATTGCATATATATTAGTTCTCCGCAACAAACAGTATCTAACACTATAAAAGTTTTCAATGTGGAAGAAAACTTTACACTGGGTGAATTGCATTTTCAATCTGATGCAAGGTTTCATACATTTAATCAAAATCCTGGCTTTATCTACGTTGACTATTGATTATGAAATGCATTTTCGTATCATAAAAAATATTCTGTGTAGTATTCAAGTGCTATGGACATTGTAAATTATATATATATATATATATATATATATATATATATATATATATATATATATATAAATAGAACGCAAAAAGAAATAATCAAAAATGAAGTTAATTTTTTGATTTTGTTTATATTATCTAAATAAAAGTTTGCTAATATTTAACTTAACATAAACTTCTTATACAGTTTTAAAACAATAAAATAAAATTATGCTTTGTTTTTTGTTTAAAATCTTTGTTAAATTGCGCACCTCTGCGTAAATGCCTAAATTTTTATTTGTTACTGCATGACGTATACGAGCAACTTTTATTTGCTTTTCAAAACATGTAATACACAGAACCGAGTACTTCCGTTAGTATGAAATATATTGGAAAAACCTCTATTTTAACACGTTTTTAAATATATTTATTTAATCAACCTACGTCTGAATATAACTAATATGTACGACTTTGATTAGGAAAATTATTGGTTTGTCTAAAATATGTACTATGGTTTCTGTAGAAAGTTCGTGAGTAATCCAGAATTTTCTCTGTCGTTTTAGGATAATGCGAATTCTGAAATCGGATTATTATTTGTCTATGAAAAATTGGTTGCCAAATACTTAAATGTGATTGCATATGCAACGAATCCAGGATGGCAAATTTGAACTATATGTTGAAAGCAATATAGTTAGGACCCACCCAAAGACAGGACTGACAAAAAATAACAGAAAGTTGTGCGGCTCTAGTGTTGTAGATGTTAGAGTTGAAAGACACTGAACTAAATACGCTTATGTTCAAATCTTGGCCGCGACAACTCTTTAATTCAAGTTTGCGAATTTGGAGTGAACACCACTTCCATTGTATTTAACCAGTCATCGAACAACATGGCAAAACAAACGTCAGCCACACGTGCTATGTTGTTGGACGATTGGTTAAATACAATGCGACTGGTGATTACTTGCAACTCTCAAACTTTTGAAATTACCTGATCTGCGTTTTGACTAACGCAGCTTTCATTGTTCCAGTAATTTTCTTTTAGAAAGATATTTCGGCCCATCTTACCGTAGGCCTTCATCAGTTGCATCTCACGAAACAAATGAAGCAAGTGTTTTATTTCCTCTAGTCATAATATTTATATACCTCAGACTGACCTTTCATTAGATATTCGCGTGTCACATATTTGTGTGTGTGTACATTTTCATAACCGTTGTTTTCATCTAACTAATTTCGACCAGAGTGGCTGAATAATAATTTATCAATTGCATGCAATAACTATTCGTTTTTAACACACTCAGTGTAAATGACGTAACTGAGATGGGGGAGACCCATAATTCAGAAAACACTCGTCATAAAAACATGCCATGAGTGATTAAACCAGAAGTCCGAAAGACTATTCACATGTTAAATTACAATTCAAACCACTAGGTTGTACTCAAGATAGAGAAGTTAATAACAGTTATTGGCGCACGCCACGCATGTCCATGTGTATGTGTATGCATAACTAAAAAACTTGGTTAAATTATTTTATTTTGATACACATGTACGTACATCTAAATGAAACTGCAGTCAATAGACATTAATTTACCCTTTGCACGCGTCAGACAAATTATTACTTATAACTATTGTATTATTATAATATTTCCAATGGGTAGGGTGGGGGTGTAAAACAGAAAATTAAGGTTGAAATCACTATTTGTTTTAAAATCAAATGAACAGTTAGAGATGAAATTTTGAAGACTATATTCATAATAATTGTTTATTCATTTGTTGAATAAAAGCCCACTAATTAGTCAATCTTAATCTGATGTTCTTAATCTTTTACTGGAGCTAGCTTCAGTTACCAATTCATGCAATCGCCTTTTTCTTCCACTAGCTAGTGCAGTATTCCAAATCGGACCTAAGGATTTTTCAACAGCTGTTTCATTCATAATATTATCTCTAGATTTAATTTCTATAGATTCCCTAATCAATCTCGTCATCCTATTACGACTACATATTGCTATGCGTTTGCATTCCTCCCAGTCGATAGTATGCCCAGTCTCCACTACATGACGAGCAAGATCAGATTTAGCAATATGTCCATATTTACACGCAGTTTTATGTTCACCTCTTCTTACTTTGATTGGACGCATGGTTTCACCAACATACTTGAGACTGCAATCATTGCATGGGATCTCATACACTCCTGAAGTGTCTAAGGGTTCAATCTTTTCTTTTTGGTTAGGGAGTATAGTGCCTAGTGTAAGGGGCTGTTTTAAAACGGTCCTTATATTGTATTTTAAAGCTATTGATTTCACTTTCCTACTTAATATAGAGTCCGGTAATACCATGACCTTCCGCTCTTCCTTATCCTTATCCGCTTTTGTGTATCTCAAACTAGGATTAAATTTCTTCACCATGTCCCTCATTGTTGTATCTATTAAATGAGGAGGGTAACCATTAGTCTTAAATATATCGCGTAGTCTGTCTAATTCTAACTTCCTATGCTTTATATCTGTTAACTTGAGACTTCTTAATGTTAATGACTTTAAGATCCCGACTTTCATACGAAACGGGTGATTGGACTTGAAATTAAGAAGGATTCCTGAATAAGTTTTTATGACGAGTGTTTTCTGAATTATGGGTCTCCCCCATCTCAGTTACGTCATTTACACTGAGTGTGTTAAAAACGAATAGTTATTGCATGCAATTGATAAATTATTATTCAGCCACTCTGGTCGAAATTAGTTAGATGAAAACAACGGTTATGAAAATGTACACACACACAAATATGTGACACGCGAATATCTAATGAAAGGTCAGTCTGAGGTATATAAATATTATGACTAGAGGAAATAAAACACTTGCTTCATTTGTTTCGTGAGATGCAACTGATGAAGGCCTACGGTAAGATGGGCCGAAATATCTTTCTAAAAGAAAATTACTGGAACAATGAAAGCTGCGTTAGTCAAAACGCAGATCAGGTAATTTCAATTAATCCAGGTGCGAAACACGGAAACTCCTTCAACTCTCAAACTTGATTTAAAGAATTGTTACCACCATTCGCACAATCAATGATTGTTTAATTTTGGCATGTGCTATACTAGTCCCCAAAAAGACGACACCAGTCTAATTTAGGAATTTTATCTTCTATCTGATGCAATGCTTTTGCAATAACGAAAGCACGCATGAAACTGAAT
The DNA here is from genome assembly GCA_029291075.1 of Eudiplozoon nipponicum. Lineage (NCBI taxonomy): Eukaryota > Metazoa > Platyhelminthes > Monogenea > Mazocraeidea > Diplozoidae > Eudiplozoon > Eudiplozoon nipponicum. The sequence goes on along the minus strand of JAQBSW010000610.1, from coordinate 81,803 downwards.
ATATATATATATATATATATATATATATATATATATATATATATATATATATATATTTCGCATAAGTACAGATACTCCAGCATCGAATCTGAAGCTAAGTTTCCTATCCATTGATTGATATTAATGATTTAATTAATTTTAATGAGTATTGTTCTGGAAACAAATGGCATCCAAAAATTAGGACACACTCGAATGGCTCAAAAGCTTATAACGCAATTCTTAATCTTGGCATTCATAATAGAATAATCGCAATTTGAATGCGTATAATTCTCTCATAATTAGATATTTAAATAAAAGTAGGTCATATCTGCAACAGTGACAATAAAATTAATTGCAAGTTAAGACCTAAGGAAAAGGCAAAGAGGACCCTTCGCATTCATAGGATTAAGAATCCAACCAAATTATATTTGTGCTCGCAAAAATTCTGCACAAAACAGCTTAATCTATCGGCAGTTTCAGGCTGAACAAAATTGTCTATATGCGAGCAAATTTTAACTCCATGGCCTAATTAAGTTGTCTATAGTCGGTAAAAGCTTAATTAAACAGGAAAAGTTATATATTTCATCAGTTTCTGTTTATTATTTGACTGAATGTCCTGATAGTTATTATAAACAGCAAAACGTGACCAATATTTTAATTCATATGAATGAATTTAAGAAGCGATTATTTTTTTCAATTTCTGTCTGTTTAGCTATTGAAAAAAACTCAACCTAGTCAAGCTAGTCATTTTTTCAATTCATCCACATCAACGAGTTAATTAGGAAATAATTGGATTCGTGATTGCCGACAATTATTATCTCAATAAAGCTTGTGTGCCTGCAGTGGTTATAAATAGCTATTTATTTCGGTAGTCGCGCATGTGAAGCATAGACTATGATGAGCTTTGAAATTTCGTGATCTTTATCAGAGCACGACAGAAATCAGACAGCAATGAAAGCGTGTCATGATTTTTTTAAAAGGAAATCAACACCAACTAACCAGTAAAGTGTTGTTTTGTATAGTATCTGTGTTTCAAAATCGGTCATCAATAAACGCTTATCAGAGTTTCGTCTGTTCTATTAGTAAAAGTGCAAAAGCTGACTTCGAAATGATTAACGTTAAGAAGCAATAAAGACAGTTTCTTGGTTTTCTGGTTTTTGCAGAAATATACAAAAATTAAGTTTTCTGCTAAATTGTATAAGCTTATCCTGTTTTGAGTGATTTTATAAACTATTTTGCAAAGTATAACCTAGCCCAAGTCTATTGAATATAACGAAATTTTTATTATTCGTTTATATATAACAATATTATTCCGTTAGCTGTTATTCACTTTGGTGGCTGCAATGGTTAGATATATATATATATATATATATATATATATATATATATATATATATATATATATATATAGGATATTTATTAAATATAATCTTCAAATATTAAATTAAACTAATCTGAAGTTCGACAATAATATTTAAATTTATCAATGCATTTTGGCTTCATTTGCATAAACCATCGATTTATTGCCCCCAACTTGTGTATGAATTTTCTAATCTTGAGCATATACGCTAGCGTAACACACTCCAAAATTTCAATTTGCCTATTGGTCATGAATTTGTTCCTTCATATAAATCTAAATTTGAGTAAACGATCATGTATAAAGAAATAAATTCATCCACGTCTGCAACCATGTAATTAACAGTCAATCCACTCATCTATCAAAACTTACATATATAGAAACATACATAAATACATACATACACACATGCATCCATCCGTACATCTATCCTTACATTTATACACTCATCCATCCATCCATACATGCGCCCGCGCAACCAACGTTCGTTTAATTATAAAATATAAATATAGGCCTAAATACATTTAAACATACAAACATACACAAATGCATACATACAAGATGCGTACGCGCAAAAGTACACAAATACATGCATATATATATATATATATGTGTGTGTGTCTGTGTGCGTCAATAGAACTATACGTAAAAACAACCAAGCACCATTTTAAGGTGATCTTACATAAAAATGGCGAATTTTCAAAATTGAAATAATGTTACGGCGTAATAAATTGATTACTCATAATAGCGTAAGAAAATCAGCTTGTTTCTGCAGAACTAAGATCGAAAACGTCTTTCACGACGGAATCAACAATTCGTATAACCTTCAAGGACAGACCACATTCAGGAGGAACATGAGGCAATATCTTGCAGGTGTAAAGTGATATAATACTTACTTTATTCGCGATGATGCTTTTTTAGTCTATAAACACTTGATTTTAGTTACCTACTTCGCAGCTTTACCATTAACTCCTGTAATGGAAATTTTGACATGCATCAAGCCATACGTACAATTGTATCTCCTACAACACTACGTTGAGCATGCAATAGGTGTAATGTACGATTAATTTAGGCCTTCATTCAGTTAACGATGCACCAATTACTTATTACATGAAATCACAAATGTTTCAAAACACGCACACACCCCAAAGACATTATTCACGATTCGACATTAATTAGAGCGAGTGCAAATGTTTTGAATAAATTACATAATATTTTTAAGCATGTGCAGATAAATTTAGTCGAACATTCCCATTAAGCAATTTTTGGTTGCGCAAGCGACGATAATAAATACTTCAATCAAGTTTGTGGGATGAGACTAAGCACCAATCATATTTATTCTAACCAATCGCACGCACTGACGCGTTTTTAGCCTCCATGACCATCAAAAGTGCACGACAGAAAACAGACCAACGATCCTGCTAGTTAAGTCCCAGTTAGGGGATATTACACTGATTAAATGGAAGCTTGAAAATAAAACAAGTAAGTCTAAAATTAAGATTATGTTATAAAATTAAATATGCGATGATACAGCTAACATGCATGAAGCAATCGATGTTTAAAACGTAGTAGCACGATAATTTGTACTAGTTCACGTGAATTATCCGGAATCATCACGATAAAAATGTGCTACCTCATTGGAATATGTACTTCCATCATATTAATTAACAATTCGTACAATTTAACACTAATTCTCAGACTCACTTTATAATCATGGAAAATTGCGTGCGCATAGCAACAAATTATATTTTTTGGCTGCGAAAGCACATCTATATACATATATACATACATATATATATATAGCCCGTGACCATAGAAATTTCTAGCCTGAAGACCAACAGCAGCAGCAGCATCATCATCATGCACATTCATACAAAAGTCAATAAAAACTTATGTTCCACTGCCATATAACCATAGTTAGCGAAGCAAAAGACTAGAAAATTTTAATAAATAACGAAAAAATCCAAATTTAGGCACAATAAATATTTGTGAGATTTATGAGAGAGAGTACCTAGTTACGAAGAGTATAGTTATCTTGATAACACAGGGAATTAAGATAAACTAAATCTCTACACGACACCATTATGGCCAAGTTAGCATTAATGCAAGGCAATATCGGCAATACAATGAGTCTCTGAAAATTCTGTATAGATTCACGAAACTAGACGCCAAATTGCTACTAACTCGATAAATAATAATACGCGTAGAGACTAAAGACATCAGCGTAGGTACAGTCTAAAGGCTGAGCTTGAATCATATTGGACCAGGGAGGTCATCGAAATGGAAGAAGCGTTTGCATCATATAGCAATCGAGGGTTTCCAAACTCATTCGCACACCATGTCTTAGAAAATGTCAAGTTAACGAAACAATAAATGATTGTAACTAAAAACTGCTTACTGATAAAATGTGACATCTGGATAAGTTGGCTGAACACCAAAAGGATCATTTATATAGTACCTGAATCAGTCACAATCCCAAAATGGATAATTTTATCAATTACAATTATCACTATTATTCGACAGTCGACATCCTGTTCAGGCCACTTTGAATAGATTAGCAGTCATTGTAACATCTTGTGGTATTAAATTAGCGTCCTCTAAATCTAAGGGGCTTCTATATGATCATTCACTATTCGCATAATCTCTGTGACTGCAAAATGATGAATTTGGACGTAGTTGATACGTTTACATATTTTGATGGCTCTATCTATACCTTAGGCAACATTAATGACGAGGTGAAAATGAGAATCGCCAAAGTTATACTAACTGTATCTAACCTTTACCATTTATGGAGAAACGTGAGTATTGCACAGTTTTAAAGGTCGTGTGCATAATTACTATATGTTAGTGAGACCTGGCTCTTTAGAACAAATGATTTTAGACACTTACAGGCACTCGACCATCGTTCTTTGAGAAGTTTAGCCCAGATAGGTTACCAACATCAAATAAGTAATGGTGACATTCGTAGACAAATTCTTCGGACGAACATCAAATGCTCTCCGCTAGATAGAAAAATAAGGTCTTATCAACTGCGCCAGCACGGTCACTTATTACGTGTACCTTGAATTTTAATTCCTATTAGAGCATTATTTTCCCAACCAACGTCTGTTTGGAGTAAGGTCTCAAGATTAACAGGTTTATGACAACTACAGCCAAATAAGTTGGTAGTATAGTAGACAAACGTCATCCAGAATGGGATCCATGTGAATACAAGTTCTTGGTTAGAAACCTTGCGCGATGTGGCGATCTGATAGCAGATTCTAAGTAAAATTAATTGTGTAACCTTCTTTTCTTAGTTTGGCTGAGTTGACTGCTAGGTTCGGTCGCGCATATGGAGCTATACAGAAAATAACATAAGCCAGATGTATAAACGATGTCGCCTCGCCTTTCCTCATGCCTCATTTGGCCATGTAATGTGTAGAGGTCTAGGCTACCAAATTTATGCGTGTTATCTAGGCAAGCATCCCCATATGAGCTTGATCTTCTCTCTAATAAATTTATGTCAAAATATTTCTTTACGTCATTATTATTACGTGAAAAAAAAATTATTTTCATTATTATATGACAGTAAAGCATCAGTTATTAACGGCTTTCGTATAGCTGTCCGAGATAATTATCATCAACATTATCCATTTTTAATACTATAACCGCGCGGTTGCCAGAATTTGGCGTGTCGTAGCTCAAATTCAAACGCAACAAAAGTCTGGCAAATACTTATTCTATTGCCAATGTTTTTCTTGTTTATATATATATATATATTTGATAAAAATTATTACACTGATTGTGCAAAGTAATATAAATACACATGGACAATTTAGCATCTCTACGCACTGTAAGATATATGATTATCGTGTAAATAGTTTAATAAACGAACGAGTCCTTTACCACCCACTTCAAATGTAGTTAACTCAGGTTGTTTCTGTTATAAAAACAAATTGTCAATCTTGTTACTTGCGCTAATTTGGAGCTGGTTGAGAAAATAATGCTCGACAGTGGAACGTGTTCGAATCAGCGCAGTTCATGAAGCCTTATTTGTTTGTCTAACGAGAAGCACTTAGAATACTCAATATAGCATAATTTGTAATTTCAATTAAGGAATATAAGTATTTTGAAGAATAAGTTTATTTTAAAGCACGAACTTAACTCGACTGCAATAAAGTCAATTTTCAAAATCAACGCGGATACTTCAAGTAAGTCGATGAAATGGCGATGAACAGTCCGTTAGGGAGTCTGCTAGCTGATGTGTGCATGTTCTATCTGGAACTTATTGAAGAATACTACTGTACATATCTAAAGAGCGCTGATGAAATCTACATAAACGTAAATGACGAATTTGAAACAAATGACAGGTTTAACAATTTTAATAACGTGAGCCATCATATTCCATTTACTTGTGAGCGCGAAAATCGTCAGTCTAGCGCACTGATATCCCTTGGTGTATTTCTACTGAGACAAGACATGGGCTTGACAGTACACAGTGCTACTCCAGTTTCGCAAAATAGAAACTTGATTCGCAATTTATCCTACAGAAACTCAGCTATGAAGAATTTAGGTAAACAGAAATATCGCTGCCCGAAACAACTTTATTAGAAAATGTGTGTCCTGATATCTTTGTTGACGCAAAGATGAAAAATGAAAAACGACAAATTCGCAACGAAGAGGTACCCAACCACAAGACATTATACGTCAATACACACTGCAAATGAGGCGCGTCCACAAAGATATTTACACATTGAATTAAAAATGCAGTGACTTCTGGGATACTTGAAACACAAATAACGTTTTATTATACTACAAGACACTTGTTAAACATAAATGTGACGGATAAGCTCTCTGTAGCCGAACAGTCCAACGTTGTTTATTTATTTAAACGCAATGGCTGCGCATTATGCCATTTAGGCTATACTCGCCGATTATCAAAGAAACGAAATTAAAAACATTTTTGAGACTTAATATTGCGGACAAATGGAAGAACGATACCACAAGAGCTGCAAATGTTTTAAAGAAAAAAAACACAATTTGAGCTGTTATTTGAACAATTCGTAATGCTCAGCTAACCAAACAAAACAATTTAGTTGAATTTTGATGAATATTCGGGCATAAATTGAATTTAAGGTAGTGAAAGGTTTTTGGGCATGCTCGTGCCTAGGCATATTCGTTTCTCAATTACTGTTCATTGGCGTGTAACTTATGCATCTAGTGCAACTTAATCCCCCTTGGGTTTAAAATTGAGTGTATAAAGCAACGGATATTGAGGGCTAGTTGAACTCTGGCGAAAAGACAATGACCCCTTTTAAAACGTTTTACATGCACCTGTTTTATTATAAATGTATGCTTTAATACCCGATTTATTTCTGAATTCAAACTTTAATAAGGCATAACAATGGCTAAAACAATAGGTTTAAATGTAAAAAAATTCTATTTTGCCTCCAGGACACCATAGATCAAAATGAAGCCTTAATAATCATCCTCATCATCATCAACAGCTTCATCTTCATCCTCATCATCATCATCATCATCAACAACTTCATTCCCGTCATCATCATCGTTATTATTATTATTATTATTATCATTATCAAACTCCTCCACATCCCCGTCATCGTCATTATCATCATGCACAACAATACACAAGCTATTAGCAGTTTATCTTTCACTGCCATATAACCATAAGAGAAACAAAAAGCAAAAGTTCTACAAACAACAACAAAAATAATAATTTTGGCGCACAAATTATTATTATTAGAGAAATATTTATGAAAGAGAGAGAGAGAGAGAGTAACAAGCCACTATGATTATATTTACCTATATAACGCAAAGAAGTGAGGCAAACTAAAACTCTACGCAATACCATTACGGCCAGGTCAGATTTAAGGCAAGGAAATATCGACAATACTGCCAGCAATGCACTAATGAACAATGTGAGCCTTAATTAAATATTACATGGCCAAAACTATTCTACTCACATGCGTGGAGCTGTCACAAATTTTCTATCTGGATAAGGTAAGGTAAAAATACATAACAGGTTCGGATTAAAACGCAGCAGTTACTTAAATGCCTGTGATTAGAGAAAAACTCGAAATATCTAACTTTTATAGCCTAATCACAAAAAGGTGGCCAGTAATTACCTACAGTCCTTTGTTCAGGCTACATCCTGATACACAAATGCATACAGCAGTGCTGGCTTACTATAAAACTATAGAAGCACTAACAAATATACACATAGCAACCAATGAAAAATTAAATAACGTTTTATGAGATAAATAAAATAGGAGTTTCATAAATACATATAGATAAACATATGCATAAGATATGCCAAAGTTAGAATTAAAAGAGGTTTAAACCTTTAGTAGAAATGAGATTGTGCTTAATAGCAACTCATCATTAAAAGCCAGCGCTTCACCTCAAGAAATGTCAGCCAGATGGACGGTATGAGCTATACCGCATTGAAAAAGAATTTACATGAAGACTTCACATTTCCAAGTCTCCCATTTCTTGACTAGAGACAAAATTGGTTCGGAGCAAAGGCTGTTACCTTGACCGATATTGGTTGGGACGTATTTGCGGATTCCCTCAAAATTTACTATAGTTGTGTTGTCCAGCCTAGATTTAGTTATCCATAACTCCGCAGTTAGTATTCATTTTTGCTGACAATTCTCTTACTAAGTTTTCCAATCCGTCTGAAGCCATTTTAAAACTCAACACAAATCCATTTTTTTAATCATTTTTATAGGAGTTTACTCGTATAAAACGCATCCATTTAGTAAAAGAAAGTACAAATATTTAATTTTTATTCAGTTTTGCGGCTCGAAGGCTACTTCCATCATTGTGCTAACTGCTTCAACTAAATACAAGGACTCCTGCTATGACTTCTTGCTGCAATTAAATTAGCTTTAAATCGGACTATTGGAGCGTTTCGGATTTGACCGCATTTTTCTTGTGCGGGACAATTGTTAGCACTCATAGGTCGGCAAAAATTGGAGCGTTCTCAGCCTCAAAGAAGGCTACTGCTACAAGCGACATTTTCTACCAACAATTCTCCAGTAACCACGAAACGCACGTGTACGTGTGCTTACATTTTTTTGTTTATGCTTACCTGTGCACATTCCTGTGATCTTAGTTGAACTAACTTGTTATTAGGTATATGATATCTGAAGCATCAATACGTATTTATTGGTGGTATAAACAAAACGTAGAAGATGCTAACAATTTGCTAAAAGCTTTATTGTTCTGAACCAATTTATATTGATTTATAGAGTTTCAATTAATACTGAGGAGTTTTCTGATACAACGAAACCAGTCCAGTAGATTTTAGGTATTCTTCATCGTACGTAAGGTTTCCCAACGTGAATATTATAATATAAGTGTATGTTCATAATCTGACATAGTACTTGTATCCCTTATACATATATATACATAAAAGGAATTTCTGTTGAGCATATATGTATATATACATATATATACATAAAAGGAATTTCTGTTGAGCATATATATATACACATATATGCTCAACAGAAATTCCTTTTATGTGCAGATATAATGCTTGATACTAAATGAAATACATGAAAAATAAATTTAATCAAGATACAACGCATGACTGACCGTAGTTTTGCTGTTGTGCGACTAATTAGATACAATGGGAGTGGCTCGCAGACTTTATTTTAAAAAACCACGTAAATAATTCTTGAAAGAGCGTTCGTCGGTAAATTAATGAAAGACAACAAATATGCCCAATTCTGAAGAGTTTACGAGTAAAATTCATTCAGTAATAGGAGCATATCAGCGAGCACCATCATCTCACGAATTTTGGATCTATGTGAATCTATTTTATCTTATCATTCCGTTGTATACAACACAGAGAGTAGATTAAATGCGTGAAAGGCTCGTACACGGACCTTTTATATGTTCATGCTAAATGTATAATCTTCCTTATTCTCAGCCGCTTGATAAGTTTGACTGAGAATATTCTTTTTGATAAACTTGCAATGGATTGCCTCTGGCAATTTATTGTCTAACTTCCAGTGTTTGACCTGTTTTAAATGATTTCCGGTGAATTTTGATTTTAAAACCTATTTATCAAAATAACCATTACTATGCTTGAGAAAAATTATATATATATATATATATATATATATAGTTTGTGTGTGTGAGAGAGAGAGCAAGACACTCAAATTTTAGAACTTTATTTTGGTGTATCATTACAATTTATTCGTAGTCATTCCTTTAGTGAAAGAGCAATGTTCATTTAGGTTAATTAATTCATCTAGAATAAGTATTTCTGTTTTCTCAGTAGAGAGTTGAGCTAGTTCTGTTTTTAGTGTCTCGTCATAACGTTAGCCAATGACAACTCTAGACGATTGATAACCTATTAAGTAGTGTGCTAACATGAATCAATTAACAGATACTCGATAAGACACAAGCATTATAATTGCCCTATTTAGTGTGCGTTTCATCACACAAAAAACTCAAATTTAACAAATGATTAACCTTTTTTATTTTTGATAATTTGCCGCTTCATATAGTGCATGCATGTTTTCTGTGTCATAATCATTTATGTCATTGTGTTCGCCAGTTTCATTTGGTCATGCCTCTAACAAGCACGCTTAATTAATAGTACCGTTTAGCATGTTCAATATACGTTTGTGTACAATAACTTCCGTTTAATATTTGATCAAGATTTTTTGAAATTAACGTAATCATGTAGACTAAAGTAACAAGAGCAGAAAGCCTTCAGACTAAACGAGGTTCGATCGAGTAGCTGATAACCTTCTAGCTAGAGGCCTGTTAGAATTACGCCAGAACAGGGACTCGAACTGTGGACCGTCGAGCGATGTGATAAGGAACATCCTCTAATGACGGTTCAGATCATGTAATATTTGGTGGCATGTCCCCATTTACGAAGATTTGTGCACAACGTCTCTTTAGTAACCATTTGAGTGCGCCGAGTTAACTGTGGACGACTTGCAGGTTTTCATTGTGCTCATCCGTATATAACTTGGAGCTGGCGTTGCGATGAGTAGCTGAGGCCATTCAGATAATGCGATGTGGAACATCCTCTAGAGATAGATCAGATCATGCAATTTGTGCTAATGGATGTGTGACGACCTCATAGAATAATTATAGCACACACGCAGCCTTCAATTCTAGATGTGTCCACACAAACGTAGAGGTAAGTGTGATAGAGCACATCTTTTATGTCGTACCACCAGGGCATTGCAGGCTAAAAGTAATAGTGCGACAAAGTTTTAATGCATGTGGACAAGCGTTAGCGTCATATTCCAAAACGGAATTCCAAATAGTCAGTCCCGCTGTCATGTTAAAACTCACACAATTCAAATGGTAGGAAGGATATTGAATAGAAGACATATGCCTATAGGTGCAACATTTGATTGCTTATTTAGCAAAAATACGTATATATACACCGTCTAATGCCGGGTTTTTTTGATTATTTGTAATTTTACGATATAAACAAAATATTGCGTCGGATAGCAAAAGCAACTCGTCCATTAGACCGCTTTCGTCTTAACTGGGAACTCTTCAGGTATTATCCAGAAGTTTCCGCAGACGGAGTTCGAATTGAGGCGTACAAATTTCGGAGTCAAACTATCCACATTACTAACAGTGCCGATTACGAAACGCAATTTGATGCAATGTATAAATATATGCTTTCTGGTCAGCCTTTCCTCAGGTGGAACCTATTTGGAATCTTTTAATACCTGAAGTTCCCACTAGTCACCCAATCTGTCATTATAAAACAGTTACAATGTTACTTTCAAAAGTTATATTGCATAAAGTCTCATAGTTCGAAAAAAAGTGCCCCAGTTCTAGTCCCATCCACGAAAAATTCTTGGCAGTACATAGAATTCTCGATAAGAATGATATCGATCTACTGGATGAATTGCCTTTGCTACCAGACGCATTGATTAGTTTATACCTTCAAAGAAACATATATATATATATATATATATATATATAAATATATATATATAGGCAAAGCACGTAAAAATGAAATGTAAGACTATAAATTGTTGCTGAGCTTTCTCTAAATAAAATGGTCATTATTAACTTTATTACTAAATAAAATAAAATAAATAAGAAATACACTGCGTAATATTCGAAGGCGATGAATATTATAAAGATATATGCATATGTATGTACATATATAATGACGGAAATACCAGAACTAAAATTGAAGTCGTTTATCAAAAACGTACGCGCAAAACAATTTTTAAAAAAATTAATTGATTTCGTAAGCATTTCCAGGAATATGTGCTTGAATTTCCTTGATTAATTACAACAAGAATGAAAATATAATTGTCTGTTTTATCATATTGACGTTAAATGACTATAAAAATCATAAACAAGTTGACATTTCTAAATTTGTTTATGTATTCGAGGTGCCAGATAAAACGAAATTATTTATTTCATTGATAAATAGAATTCGCAATACCACTTTTTACGCACACTATACTAATCTATCTCTTTAAGGTTAAAACAAATTCATCTTTTACAATTTTAGCTGAAATAATTGAAATAATTTTCAAAACTTCGCATAGTTATACTTTTACGTTGGCCCTTTTCTTAAATAAGTGAAATTATTTTTATAATTTTTCAGTTAAGTTTTTTTCTAAATCAGACAAATTTTACTCCTTTAAGTGCAGAATTTCCAATTGACTAGTTTTTTCTATCGATGAAACTACTTTACTGCTCCCCGTAATAAGACAACAAAAGAACGAAAGAAGAATTAATGTTAAAATAGATAAAGTTGAGACTACAGGGACACACAAAAAAAAGTATTTTGAAACCTTGCATGCATAAACTAATTTATGCAACCGCATAAAAGTATATATTTATGGATAGAAATGGAAAGTTTGATAGAGAGATTGTGCCAGCATTTTATTTTCATTGTTATAATGATGACAATTCTGTAAGAAAAAGTCAGATAATGCCGTATGGGTAATAAAGAGCGTGACATGAATTCAAAACATGGTGGATCAATGATATTTCGGATAAATCACACAACAGGCGATGAGACCTTGGTTCGATACCCACACAGGTAGACGAATGTGTTCTGTACTTCCAAATTTGACTCCAGTGTACTTTAACAATTTTTCTGACATGTCAAAATCTTCAACATTGCTTCTTACACCAATCTGGCACTAGCTGAGAGAATAATGCTCTATTAGCAAATCGAATGGAAGAAATAAATGATACGTGACCGAGCCAACGCAGTTCATGGAGCCTTGTTTGTTTATCCAACGCGGGGGACTTGTTTTTCGATTCAAAATACACCAAAGAATGTTCGCATTGCTTTTTCTCTGTTGGTAATTGTTAAGTTTCATGCTACTCAAACTACGATGCTAGAATGCCTGTAAGCGTCTTAAATTAATTCTAAAGGGCTGTCTCAATAGTATATAGACTACGATGCAAGCTGGTACCACTAAAATCATAGATGATAAGTAATCATTGCGTTAGAACAAAGAAGAATATTCATTCACAAAAATAGCTCTTTGAAAAGTAGATTTTTTATTTGAAAAAAAAACCTGAAAGAACTTATGTATGCCCCAGGTATGAGCTAGATAATAGGAGACGGTCTTCGAGAAGAAGAAAAGACGACGAAGTATAGATTTTATAATTACTTCATGTAAGCTCATGTTTTACGATCTTCAATAGTTTATTTTAAATAACAAATTCTTAATATTCTAAGTAGAGCGATGTTTCATTGTGCCAATTGTATTTCGGCAAACATGCGGAAAGCCCTTTCACTCTTCAGGCATCTTTGAACTATTGTTTGTTAATTTCTTAAATATACAAACAACATTAGAATAACACGCTCTAAAAAGATGTTTTTTTAAATGCCAGTATTTAAATAAAGTTAAGACTTCAACAAGAGCGAAGCCTCGACTTCAATAGTCAAACTTTTCCACAGTCTACCGGTTCACTTGTGTAAATTTTACAGCGAAACACTTAAGAATAAAGTCGCTTCGATGTTTGGACATTAAGAGAAGTACATACGGCAATATATAACGGTTTATACATAATCATTTACGGAGAAACAACATATACTAAACGTTTTATAAGAAACTGCTAGCGTACGTACGTACATATTAGTCCAAATAGGACAAGAAGGGCATGCCAGTATCGGCATGAACAGAACGCATAATAGCATGTACATATGCCTTCGTGCTAATCGACGATTTATCAGTGGGAGACAGCACTACACCAAAAACCCATTATAAATTTCTTAAAATGGTGACTTTTGTGCTCAGTGACATTGTGGCGTAGTACCGAGTCCTACTGATGCATCGCCAATGAGCACGAAACCCATGTGTACATGAGATTATACCTTTGTACATACAGGCTTTGGCATATTCTTCTTGTCCTATTTAAATTAACTTATTTCTAGGTATGCCACGAATAATACACGATTTCAAATAAATTAGTTCTGCGTAACAAGAAACCCATAACTATGACATATTTAGTTGAATTAGGTCATGATTACCACGAATGTGATAAATGATTTCGAGCGAGCCAAATGTGTAGTTTGTTTAGGGTTTAGTACCTGCTCATACGGATGTCTCGCCAGTTAGTACGAAATGCATGAGTACATGAATTCATAATTTTTTCATGCTTATTTATTAAAAACCTTCTGGTCCTGTATGAAAAAGTATGTTATTGGGTAAGCAATACAAAATGCGTAAATCAATATGTCCAAATAATTTGCTCGTGTGATTCGGAATACCTACTTGTCAAAAATTGTTGAAAACTATTTCGAGTAAGCCCTTTTAATTCGTCGTAAAATAAGGGTGTGACCAAGCCAAATAACGGTATTATAGTTCAGAACCCCATAGGTGAATTGGCATCCCGACTAAATTCCTACTGTCTTTAAGATTGCATTGTATATAATTTATTATGCCAGGTTTTCGCATTTACTTTCCAAATTAATCGCAAACAGCATAGTAAGTTATATTTCGTTTTGATATATTTCTTAAAAGGATTTTGCGTTTGCGTAGTGCTGTTTATGTTCGAGCTGATAACAAAATTGACGGTTGCCGGGACAATTTATAGTACTCATAGTTAGGTAAAACCTTGATTCCTTTACATTTCCAGGTGCAGAGCTTGTTTTTTTAATTGATTGATGGGTTCTCATTGCTTCCATTACTCTGAAGCCGTCTTTGCACTGGTTGTCCGGAAATATGTTTGAATTAAGATTTACCGAGTTTTTTTTCGAATTTTCGGGACTTCATTTCCAGTTCCACCGTCAGGGTTGACACCATACTCATTGAAAAGTTATATGTTGTTTGTTGTTGTACGCACTTGTATAGTGCGTTGCATAATTAGTAACAAATTAGTTCAAACAGGATCACAAGGCTAAACCAAAGTCAGCATGAGTGTTTTTTCCAAATTTTCGAAAACTACTTCGAATATTCGGAATGCGAACTGTAACTTAGTAGGTAATCCCTAAAATGAGTTTTTTTAAAATATTATTTAAATATCCGATTCCGTTGTGGCAATAGCCACCTTTAAGACAAATAATGAGCAAAAGGTCTTATCTAGGGCAGACATTATTTCAACAGAAATTCCTCGCAGAAGCGCCCGGATAAAAAGTAAGCAGGCAGCACAATGAGAAAGCAGACGTTGAGCTGATGTGCACATATATTAATTAATGTGTAATTTTGTTTTATTAAATAGATTGTTGTTGTGCGTGCAAAATTCTATATATAATTGAGTAAAAATAAAGCATTTATGGCACAATTAAATATGTCTTCTGATGGGGTCGAAACGTTGATTCAGGCACTGGCGTCTCAAATGAAGAATTTAACGGACGAGTTGGGCATAATTAAGGCTCGTCTAGACGACACGTTAATAATAAATACAAACGACATTCAAGTTCGTGGAACATCAAACATAGGTGGACACAACATCCATACAGCCCAGCAGGTACACCACGATGAGATGAAAGTCGGTTAGCTTCAAAAGTCCAAAAATGATAAAATTATCATCGATAATATTACTACTATTTTAAGATATTTTCTCTTGAATTATTGTAATCTATGTACATATGAGCTACGCGATTTAAATAGCACACACGTGTATAACATGGTTTTTTAATCGTATAATGAGTTGGCCATTTCAAACGTAATTAAAAACAATGAATTTATTACAAAATTGAAAGAAATGGAATGAAATATCGGATTGCACAGTGTTGCCGTTACACGTCTTCTCACCACCCTTGACTAGTGCGAGTCTCTGAACGACGTATTAAGGTAGGTCACATCTTGATTCATTTGCATTTTCAGGTGTACAGGTGTCAGCCACGCTGATTGATGTGTTCTCCCAGTATTCCCTCACACATATGTGTGTGTGTATGTGTGTGTATGCGAGTACTTTATAGTACGTCGGTGTATATATAAGTAGTTAATTAAGGCCAGATGTTTAGGTATACCAATACTTTAATTAGTTTAAATTAAATATAAATATAACTGACTCTAATGAGGATACCAAATTTGCCAAAATATGTTTTTTTTGTGTTGTCAGAATTTTATGAAAGCCATGTTTATGACCAGAAAAGAACTGGTAGAAATTTCGGCAATAAAGTATTATTACAACATTTTCAATGGACATTACATGTGTGGAAGGCTTCAGAGTGACGTGACAATGGAGAACCCATCAATCAACGAGACTGCCATACTGTGCACTTTGAAATGTAATTATAACAAGATATTTCTGCTTGCGTAAGTGATCTACCAATAAGCATATATGAAAAGGTTTAAACTACATTTAACGCCTTATTTAAGAATTGTCAAAATCTTGGTAGGCTGAGTTTTTTGTTGAAAAGGACTCCGAAATAGGAAGCCGAAATATTTGGAGCAAAAATGAAGACCGTAGATGAAAAAATTATTTAACAAAAAAGAGCTGGGTAATTAATCAATCTCCTGTCGCGCAACAAATGTCTTTTAAAGAAAGTTCAACGTATCTTATGGGCAAAATATACGTTAGAGCAACTAGAGAAATCAGGTCCAAGTCTGAATAACAAACGTTGTTGCTAGAGGAAATATTCCCGCAAATGTGCTAAAATCTTCAATGTTAGTGCCAAGACTGTTCAGCTTCATGTCCTATCCAGAGGAGAATACAAGCACAAAGCAGAAATCGTAGTTTCGGATAATCAGATTTTCTGTTTTGAAACAATCCTTATTCATATAATGCTTAGAAGAATGATACAATCTAGTACTTCAACCTAAATCTAACACAGCTTTGTTGCCCCAAGGTGCCCTTGTTGCAACACCAATTGTTTGCGGCTGACGTCTTTGTCTACCAACATTTCGTGTGCGACTGTCTTGTTTAAAGTCACGCAATATGTACAATCCTGATGCGTGCAATATTACACTTTGAATGGATGTCGATTCAATCTATAAAAAACTGGTGAATAAGGATAAGGAATTGCCTTTCAAAACAAAAACATTTTCCTTGAAATAGTCTGATTCTTGTTTTATTCTCGTAGTGCGACAGAATGGCAAATAGACAGGTTAGAAAGGTGCAACAGTAACGGCGCTTAAAGCAGTCTAGTCTTAAATTACTGACAACTAGACAGTAACGGTAGCAACGGAAGTCAGAAACAACTGCCTGTCGCGCAATAAATTTCTTCTAAACAATTATTAGGCATGCAATATGACTACAAGGCAGCCCAAGAGAATAATCACTATTATCACCTCAAGAAAAAAGTAGCAAGGCAAGTGGAAAACAATTCGTTTAGCTAAAGTTTGCCAAACTATATTTTTCAGTAATTTTTCAAATTTAATGTTCCGTTTCATTCAAATGCTAATTGCTTATCTTTTTAGCGCAAATTTACTTTAAACATAATGAACACGTTGGTTGATGAATTAGAGAAGCGAAAATATTATTCACTTCTGTATTAGGTGTTGCGCATCTAGTAACAAATTGGTTTAAATATGACCAGAAAGATAAACAAAAGTCAGCATGAACGAAACGTATAATCTCATGTACATATTTTTTCGTACTAACAGGCGACTCATCAGTAGGAGCTGGTTTTACGCCCTTTACCCACTATATATTTGAGAGAGATATGTAGGACAAATGGACGATACAATCTCCTAAACGAATGCTTATACCAGAAGTAGTGGAAGTAACTTCGTAAAAAGTCTTCGAAATGCGAATTCAAAGCCAACACGCTATATATAATATATATACTAGCCTTTGAATGATACCAACACTATGGGTATTGTGTCAGTACCTGATAACAACAATACAGTTGCCCAAAAGGTACATGGTACCAACACATTGATTTCAAAGTAGGCTAAAGTCCATCAAAAATTAGAATTAAAACTATTTTTGAACTCCTGTTACTCGAGTAAATCCATAAACACTGGCCTTGATCGATTTCAGTTATAATATTTCTCGTTAATAATGACATCATTCAATTAAATATACAACAGATAGATACTGCTTATGGCGCAGAACTAATATGTACACAGTTGTGTATTACGTGTTGTTCATCTAGTAACAAATTAGTTCTAAAATGGCCAGAAGGATAAACCAAAGACAGCATGAACTGAAAGTATAATCTCGTGCACATTCGTTTCATGCTTACTGGCGACTCATTAGTAGGAGCCGATATTGCGCTCTTTAACCACTATATATTTGGTTGAGGAATTTGGGAAAATAGGACGTTGAATATGTTAACTGATTAGCGAGAAAGCTAAACTCATTTCCATGTTACTTCTATTTTTGCATGCTGATGATTTCAAATGTACAAAGGATATTAGTTGGTGTACGAAAAAGACAGATAAAAAGGCTAGAATTATAAATAAAGGAATGTTGGAGAATTTACACATTTACTTACCTCTCGTAGGTAAGATTTGCATAAATGTAACTAATCGACTAATAAAACATAAACTTAATGTCATAGGAACCAGCCATAATTGCTTAATCCCGGTTTCAACACAAATATTCAGGTTGAGAAATAACGAGGCCATTAAAATAAAGAAATTCCTTGCAGATAAAACTAAGGTTCAAGTGGATCAGGCCTAACCAAAATTTTGTTAAATCATGAAAATGAATAATACAAACACAGTTTAGTAAAATGTATCAAAAAAATTTAATTACAAACTGCGTAGTCTTTTAAAATAGACAACAGAGCAACGGGTCTGATGAATGTCTCATCGTATCGATATGGTGTATGAGCAAATAGAGGATATAGAGACATACGCTAAAATATATTAATATCCTACTAATGATTTACAAAGATAAGCGAAATTATTGATCAAGGATATGATTTCTAGGGGTGAATTGGATCAAGAAAAGGATAACTCTTTTTTGACAGTAGTGTTGCTACGTTGTTCGACGACTGGTTAAATACGAAAGGATTGGTGTTTACTTCAAGGTCGCAAATTGTTACCATTCTCACACAAAGGGATACGACCGCGCCCATCTAGTGGTGTAATAAATGTGCATAAACCAGGTCACTATTTGAGAATTGATGTTAGTGTCCAGCACCACCAACATACAGAATATCCAAATTTCAATTCCATAGAATAAGGACATATTTGTAATTCTTAGATCTTACATTGATGTATTCATACCTTTTGGTTGAGATTATTAATAAGTGTGAATACAATGAAAACCATACTTTGGCAAGTTTCGATGTGATATTAATGTACACCAATATACCAATATATAAAGCACTGGAATGTTATTCGACATTTCATGGTTAGTCCTCCGTTTATATCAGAAGGAAGTAAAATGGCGATTTGACAACTTATGGAGATGAATATAAGCGTGGTTTCTACTTATTTCATTTAAGAAGGAGTTTTATAAGCAATTTGGAGGTATAACAAAAGGAACAACAATTTTGAGTTTCGATATAAAATTTCTCCATCCTCTAAGATATGACGCTCCTTAATTGGATGAAATATTGTTTATTCAGAATCATGGAGAGAATAACATATCAAAATTCTTAAATTTGTCCAATCAAGTAAGTGAACTCAAGTTTACGATTGAAAAGCAATGATGAAGTGAATCACCATTTATGGATGTATAATTAGAAAAAATTCAAAATTAGAACGGAATGCCTTTAGGTAGGATCCTTTTTTTTGTATCCTTCTTCATTTCAAGTCAAACCATCTGTATTGGATGAAAATCAGTATCTTACAATCAAAGACAATTGGAATCCTGAGACTAACCGATGTAAAATATGTGGTGATTGAATTTGGTAATCTTTGAGAAATATTCAATGCTACCGGGAAATACTAGAAGCAAAAATAATGAATTTCATATGTACGTTAAACTCGATGGAGCAATTGAGAACCGTAGGGTCATGGTAATACTGGAATTGAAACTAAGCGAGAAAGTGAAAGCTGTAGTACCAAAATCAATTATACAAACCATTTTAAAATTAGCCCTTACTGTGGACACTAAACATCCAAATTAAAAGAGGGTAACACAGAACTCCGTATCAAGATAGAGATGTTAATAGATCAGATATTGCACGTCATAATGTAGAGACGAGACACAAATAAATGGGACTGTTTTCGACGCGTATTAGGTCGTAATAGGTGAACAAGATTGTTTAAGGAAACCACTGAAACCAAAGCATGCAATGAAATAATGAATGAAACAGCCATAAAAAACGCAACGCTCGATGTTGAAGAATAATTAACGAACTCTTTATTAATTGTACGAATAATCCATCAAGTTACACTTTATTTGTTGTTATCATTCAGATTCTATTCGCTTCGGTCCCTATTAAAGTGTAATAATTTACGATAAATATAACTATTCATTGCAATAATTATATTACTGGTCCTTTAATTGATACTTTTATGAGTTTGCATTTATTAACTTTAGTTACTTTAACTTCATACATTTATTAGAATTTATTATAATACTAACTCTTGAATATTTACCATAACTGGATTTTGCGGCTGGTTTAATTTCGTTATCTTGCCTCCATCCTAACTCCAATGACGTGACACATATATATATATATATATATATATATATATATATATATACATACATATATATATACTCAATTTAACAAATTACTAGTAGATTGTCTGGCGAGTGCGAAGAAGAGATGATATTCCTTTCTGTAGGTTCCTTTAGATCAACATAAACGTGCGTGTAATAATATTCATCTGAAAGCTATAAGCATACATATACAAGGATACACACACACGCACAAGAATATAACTTCTACTTAGCTTATGAAACGCTAGTAATTGATACAGGATCACCGTAATTTCACATTGATGAACGTGCACGTGCAGGTAATTATGCTCAACAGAAATCTTGTAGCTTACAACAAGAATCTGGTAAAGAAAGAAGTGAACAGCCTATTTATGATAATCATTTAAAGACTATGACATTAAAATTTGCTTCAATTAATGAGTTAAGTTTGTATACATATATATTGGAATAACGTATAATAAAAGAATCTTATTATTCATACTGTGTTGGTGTAAATTAAATATAGGATATTATTTTCATAAAAACCCATTTGTATAGTAGATTGGTTTCGTTCGCGTCGGGCATAACTTTTATATAAATAAATAAATAAATAAATATATATATATATATATATATATATATATATATATGCGAGCTGCAGAAAAATTTAAAGGAAATGCATAGATTGTACAGCCGACATTTCCAGTCAAGTACAATGCATGCGAGACTGCTAGAGGTGAGAGCTGCATATTTAATTTTGCTTTCCATATATATTCTGTACGGTTTGATGGTCGCCAGTCAGTTTGCCAATGTATTGTGATGATGATCATGGAAGATCGAAACGCGTCAGTGCATGTGACTGACGGTAGTTTTGCTGTTGTTCGACGACTGGTTAAATACAATGGGGTTGGTGTTTACTTTAAGCTCGCAAACTTGATTTGAATAAACTGTTATTTACTCAAATGTCAAAACTGCTGAGTGCTTTATTTAAACCGTACTATCCGAATACTAAGAAGGAACTGACGTGATGACGTGATGATATATATATATATATATATATATATATATATATATATATATATTTATAAAAGATCAAACCACCGCCATGTTAGCTGTTCTCAGCCACGTTAGCACGAATTAGGCATTTTTAGTTACAGGGTTCTCCATCTGGTTTACGACCGCATGAGGGAATTATTTTATATGCTGCATTACACTACCAGATATTGCTCTCTGAAGATTACACCAAACGGCCTGGAAGAGAAAGTGCAAGCTGTACAAAATTCAGCCATGATGACAATTAAAACTTGATAAAAGACACAAAGGACATTCGACATACACTGAAATCCGCAACGAGTTGTGTTGCCGATGTTGCCTTAACTTACAGCTGACTTGGTCATCTGGATAAATCTACTCATGGTAACTAGATCGTCCCCTCTCATGAATCTCTCTCCTTTAAAAAAGTTATTTGCCTAAAATATTATTTTTGTCATTATTATCATATTGCTTATACATTTATATTGAGTTAGTTGTTCTTCTATCATGTGCATGATGATAATTACGATGATGTGAGTAAAAAAAATTTGATTAAGACGCTAAAAACAGCCTTTGTTTACCATATTATTTCTAGAAATACACAATTGCTTAAGGTTACCTTAGTGACACAATACGCGGATTCTTTCCGACTTAAATAATATCAATACAAACTGCTTTTAAAACTAAGGTAAGAACAATAGGAAAAATCATTCATAATCGCATTCGTAAATCTACACAAAAACTTTGTGACATAGTATAAATTTGGGAACAGTGAATACTAATTCCTGAATATGTATAGAACTAAAAATAAAGCAAAGATCTTCTATAGAGTTTTAAGCTATAACCGATATTTCCTCCAATTTCCATCGGAAATTGATTCGCCATCGTCTTTCAATCTCTTTCATAAAGGAACACAAAGTTGCGCAAAAAGATGAAACGAAAGACTACACTCGGAAAAATAGCACTCGTACACGTAACAGCGAACAATTCGAACAGATGGTTAATTCTCAAGTCATCAATACAATAATGACCAAATCTCAGAAATTACTTTGCAATACAGTCATAAGGACCTTTACATGCAAACGGGCACACACACAGACACAAACGCATACACACTTACCGATCAGCCAAAACAAGAAATAGAAAACAGAGTCATATTTGTTACCACCCACATATTCAAATGAAAACCCAGAATGTATATAAATGAAAGATTGTAGAGCGAAGTTTATTATTCTCGAAATAAATGGCCATTATCCACTTTGTTATTAATGCATTTTTTCTTCCTAATTAGAAATATACTGTGTAATATATATGTCAGTATTGATCGAGCATTAACTGTATAAAAGAAACCATTGCTCTAAAGTAGGAAGAAGTGTTGAAATTGCTACCAACAAACTATGATTGTGCGGGTGGTGGTAACAGTTCTTTAAATTAAGTTTTCGAGCCTGAAGTAAACACCAATCCCATTGCATTTAACCAGTCGTAGCAAAACATCACCATACTACCGTCAGTTACACGTAATGATGCGTTTCGACCTTCCATGATCATCATCAGAGTACGGTGACAAGCTGACTAGCGAGGATTAAAATGCAATGCATACATATGGAGGGAAAGCTTATATATGGAGCTCTTACCATTTGTATCCTTGCATACATTGCTTTCCATATGTAGGCAATGTGGTTTGATCCTTGCTAGTCAGTTTGCCATCGTACTCTGATGATGATCACCGAAGGATGAAACGCGTAAGTGCGTTGCGGCTGGCGGTAGTTTTGTTATGTTGTTCGACGACTGGTTAAATACAATGGGATTGGTATTTACTTCAAGCTCACAGACTTGATCTAAAGTACACACTTCAAAAGGAAATCATCATTCGTGGTTAAAACCGAAAATGTAAAAAAATATTTAAAAGTTTATGCACACGTTTTTACGCTTGATCAAATAGCGAATGCACATACGTTGAAAATTCATAGTGTCCTTACTTTCCTATTAGCAACGTCGAGTATTTCGCAAAGTGTGTTTGGTGTGTTGATGTGTACATGAACTTTTACGATGTTCTGCTAATCGTCTTCAAAATAAACACATCATAACTATTTAAAAACATAAAAATAAAAAAATAAAAATAAAACGGCCATCAAACGCGTTTTAAATAAACAGAGGAATAGATGTAGTGCTTCTACCTAGGCAAATACACTTACAGTGATTGCAAAATATAAGACATAAAATCGAAATGGTGTATCGATGTTTAGAAATTATTGGACAAGCATATCGTTAGAATAACAAAACGTCTTTTGTCGGTGCAGCTTCCAACAATTTTGGAAGCCATTGTGCGTTTTGCTGACTCCGGAAACTCGGCTACAAAACGTCAGCCAAAGACAAGATAGCTTCCGTAGTATAAATATCGTAAGAAGTCCGGATCATACACTAAAACATACATTTAATTAAAGCCTAATAGCAGGATTTCGATTATATATATAAATATATATATATAATATATGTATAAGGGTTTTCAGTATAAATTATACATTGTATTAGGTAGCTTATTTGGCGCTCGCCAGGTATTGTCCAGAAACTGCTCAGGCAGGGCTCCAACCGAAGTCAATCAATGCGGTTTGATCCTCGATAGCCAGTTTGCCGTCGTACTCTGATGATGATCATGGAAAGTCAAAACGCGTCAGTGCGTTGCGACTGGCGGTAGTTTTGTTATGTTGTTCGAAAACTGGTTAAATACAATGGGATTGGTGTTTAATTCAAGTTCGCAAACTTGATTTGAAGAATTTTTACCACCACCCGCACAGTCAATTAATGTTAAATTGTATTGCCTATATATATTTATGTGGCGAAAGTTTCAAACAGTTAATATTCGTGACTGCATAGAAATTGTGCAGCCCACATTTCCAGTCATGTACAATGGATGCGAGACTGCTAGAGGTGAGAGCCACATATCTAACTTTGATTTCCATATATATTCAATGTAGTTTGATCCTTGATAATCGGTTTGCCGTCGTACTCTAATGATGATCATGGAAGGTTGAAACGCATCAGTGCTTTGCGACTGGCGGTAGTTTTGTTATGTTGTTCGACGACTGGTTAAATACAATGGGATTGGTGTTTACTTCAAGCTCGCAAACTTGATTTAAGTAAGTCAATTTTGTCTGGAGTCTGGGACTATCTACTGCGTCACCTCTGCCGCACACTACACGGAATTTGAAGTCACATGCTCACTGAAGTTATTTTGGCTAGTCCTTCCTTCAGGTGAAATCGAAATTTAATTTCTAAGACCATTCGAGCAACGGTTAAAATTTCGAAGTTATTAACTTATTAAGTTAAAAAACAAGAGAAGCCTGGGTTTCTAAGCTACATAGCAACAAGAATATGTTTACACAGAAAGAATTTGCCCTCGGTGTATTGCACGCTATATCTTTTATCCACCGCTCTTATGAAGTTAATTTTAGTTATTTTGAAGGAAATGATATTGCATGCCTGAATTGCAATATCCATTCGACAAAAATATATAGAAGAATAAAACCGTTTTCCTCTGTTCCCAATACAATCGCTCCTACTTTTCTTTAATTGGTTCAATAAATTGTTACAACTTGGAAATATATATATATATATATATATATATATATATATTAAAACAGGTTAGCCTATTTTCATTCGGATGTATAATCTTGACAAACAAATTCATATCTAACTTGAAAAGTTGATCCTTTTATGTACGCTCTAGGTTTGTAGAAATGGTCGTTGGTTGGGTTCCTGCAATCAAAGTGTTTCGACCTTTTAATTATATATAATACAATTTCAAAGTACCTTATATTATGCTCACCAACGAGTTGGGAGTCTTGTGAGGATTCCTGCAGTGCTGACAATGACAGTTTCATGTGGGCGATACTTTATAATTCCAAACGCCTCGGCTATGTTGCTAATTTACCCCGCTAATCTAGAAAAATAACCGGTCATAACTAGTCCGAAGAAATTTACTTCACAGAAATTCGTTTTCACCCGCCTGATCTCAGTATTCAGTAATAAACATAAACGCTTATGCTATTATAATCATAAAGACTAAATTTGAAACAGAAAAACATGACTATACACGTAACCATTATGACGACGACGACAAACTGGACGGAAGCCGGCTATGAAAGATTGGGGATGGTTAGTTGGGGATTTAGGGCTAAAAGGATGCTAAATAGGCTCTATCTTAAGGAAAGGCTAACCAAGAAATATTTGTTAGTACACGACTGAAAAGTGTGTGTAGTGTGACAGAGGGTGGCTTATTGGTTAGAGCACCAGATTCCGCAGCAGGCGTGCCCAGATTCGAGTCCTGTCCACGGCAAATTCTGGACAATACTTGACGAATTCTAAATAAATTCGAAACCGGTCTATTGGATGAATTTCCTTTTCTGTATTATACGATGCTTAGTCTATATTGTCAATGTACGTATAATTGGATTGGTTTATATCAAACTCTAAATCGTGATTTAAACAATTTTTATCACCGTCCGCGCAGCCAATGATCGTTTAACTAAAGGGAAGAAAATTTTATTTAAGACACACGTTTCACACACAATGGTGAATAAACGTTCTCAATCGCACCTCATTTAATTAAAGTCTTGTTTGGAAGTTCACTAGATATTGTTCTGAAAACTTTTACTAAATTACGAAATTATATAGAAGTGAGCAAAATACAACGCGACATTATTTTGCTCTCAAAAAGCATTTAAGAGCGCTAAGTCAAACTGGAGACTATCCATGGAAATGATTGAACGTGTTTCTATTTCCCAGTCTTCCAGCTTTAACCTTCGGAAGAGCTTGATTTTAAAAAAATCTACAGAGCTATATAAAAAATTTACATATACAGATATTTGGGGCACAAATTTGATACATTTTCATTGTATCTCCGTAAATTTTCTTTTAGCTTTGACTATGAAAAGAGGTTATATGAACTTTCTAAAAGCCTGCATACAAATAAAATATAACTTCCATTGATGGGCTGCTTCGGGAAATAATTTAGCATTCTCAAATATTTGTTTCTTATATATTCCAATCTCTTAAATACCGAACATGTTAAGAGATGTTAAAAGTTGGCAATAAAAAAGAACATAGAGATAAAGCTACATTTTTAAAAGCTTTTAATGTAAGGAATGCTCTTTCCCAAAACTCTTCACGCTGTAATTCCTATAATTGATACAGAAGTGAAGTAAACACCGACGCAACCGATTTCTGTCTTTCAGTCATTTTGTTAAAAACTCTAATGAAGTCTTCTGTGTTAGAGACCACGATCTCAATGTATTTATGCATTTTTGATTAAATCAAATAATATCGAAGCAAAATTACAGTATTCTACGCACAGAGTAAAACTTCCTTTCTTTTTATCTGTCCATATTCAAAAAAAGCCTTGATTTTCAGTCATTTTGTTACAGGCTCTAATGAAGTCGTCTGAGTTGAAGACAATGATGTCAATGTATTAATGCCTTTTCTGTTAAATCAAATAATACCGAAGCAACATAACTGTATTCATCACCATAAGTACAACTTCCTTTCTTTTTCTTTAAATCAAATTTGCGAGCTTGAAGTAAACACCAATCCCATTGTATTTAACCAGTCGTCGAACAACATAACAAAACTAACGCCAGCCGCAACGTACTGACGCGTTTCGACCTTCCATGATCATCATCAGAGTACGACGGCAAACTGACTATCGAGGATCAAACCGCATTGAATATATATGAAATCAAAGTTAGATATGCGGCCTCTCACCTCTAGCAGTCTCGCATACATGGAACTTGACGCAAATGTCGGCTGCACAATTTCTATGCAGTCACTGAGCAGTAACGTTGTAGCTTTCGCCACATATACATAGCGGCAATACAATTTAGCAATAATTGTTTGCGCGGCAGTGTATAATTTTATCTGTCCATAACCAGAAAAAACCTCGATTTTTCAGTATTTTATTTACAAGCTCTAGTAGTCGTCCAGTTGGGACCACGTCTCAATGTATTAGTACTTCTTAAATCAAATAATACCGAGCAACATAGCATATTCTCACCATAATTACAACTTCTTTCTTTTTATCTATCCATATTCAAGAAAAAGAAGCCTCGATTTTCCAGTCATTTTGTTTGCAAGCTCTAATGAAGTCGTCCAAGTTGGGACCACGATCTCAGTAGTAGTAATGCCTTTTCTGTTAAATCAAATAATGCAGAAGCAACATAACTGTATTCCTCACCATAAGTACAACTTCCTTTCTTTTTATCTGTCCATATTCAAGAAAAAAAGCCTCGATTTTCGGTCATTTTGTTACAAGCTCTAATGAAGTCGTCCAAGTTAAGGACCACGATCTCAATGTATTAATGCCTTTTCTGTTAAATCAAATAATACCGAAGCAACATAACTGTATTCCTCACCATAAGTACAACTTCCTTTCTTTTTATCTGTCCATAACCAAGAAAAAAAGCCTCGATTTTCGGTCATTTTGTTACAAGCTCTAATGAAGTCGTCCAAGTTAAGGACCACGATCTCAATGTATTAATGCTTTTTCTGTTAAATCAAATAATACCGAAGCAACATAACTGTATTCCTCACCATAAGTACAACTTCCTTTCTTTTTATCTGTCCATATTCAAGAAAAAAAGCCTCGATTTTCGGTCATTTTGTAAAGGCTCTAATGAGGTCATCTGAGTTGAAGACCACGATCTCAATGTATTAATGCCTTTTTTTTAAATAAAATTTTAACAGCTCGTTTAGTGGTCTTTCGCTTTCGTTCAAACTTCAACGTTTATTTTTTACATTTCGTATTATTTCATACTCACATTTAATTCATGTCGCAATGAAAATCTTCTTCGGATAGCAAAGTTTACTTTTCAAACTAATTGATAGTTGAAATAGCCGCAAGCGAAATTTTATGCTCGAGATAGCTGAACAAAATTAAAACATTTTTAACATGTCGCAAATCGAACAAGAAAGATAAATTTTTATTCTGAAAACTATTGGAATTACCAGAAAATTATTGGAACTCATGTTAACACCGAGAAGAATAATCAATTTATATAGTGCCCTATATAACATTCTGTTTTTTATTTGCACCATAGCCTCTCTAAAAAATAGTATCGTTACAATTTTATTTCTTTTGGAATGCGAGCCTTAACAAAATCCATAGTACCCTTTCCAAGTGCAAAATATTAATTAATTTTATCAGAAACAAGAACTGTTTCTTTCTCATATCCTTCACAAATATTAAAAATTTAGAAGTATATAAGAAAGAAACGGTTATTGTATCTGATCAATATTCTTTTTATTTTGCACATGGAAAGGATATTACGAATTTTGTTAAGGCTCGCATTCCAAAAGACTAAATAGATGTTTAAATAAATCAAATTGTAACTGTAATATGGCCTAAAGAGGTTACGGTGTAAATGAACAACAGAATGTTATACAGAGCACTATATATAAATTAATTTTTTTCAACAAGTTAAATTAACATACAAATGCAACCAACGAAGAACAACAAAAAGAGCTTCTATAAAGATGTAAGATTTAACCGAAATCTCTTCCAATTCCCAACGGAAATTTATTCGTCATCGTCTTCCCATATCTTGTATGAAAACACACACGATTGCTCTCTGTTCAACCGTCTCAGTATTTCCCTCTCTATTTCTCTTTCTATGCCACTCTCGTTTTTTAATCTATTGGTGACTGTTTTGTTTTATCTAAGCCTTCTAGCAATAAATAGGGCAAACGAATAAATAAATACTCTGTTAAATATGCAGTCCTTCACCTCAATATAAATATGAACATAAATGAGTGAATAGAACGAAAATTGAGAAATAATTTTTATATTGAAGCAACACTTTATTAAAAGAAAATGTTTGCACAATACTACTAAAAACGCCCGTTTTCCCCAGATAGACTTCCCGAATGTATCGTTTAAACGTGTATATAATAAAGTCGTAATTCGGTCAACAAAGTATATATAAATTCTTCAAATCAAGTTTGCGAGCTTGAAGTAAACACCAATCCCATTGTATTCAACCAGTCGTCGAACAACATAACAAAACTACCGCCAGCCGCAACGCACTGACGCGTTTCGAACTTCCATGATCATCATCAGAGTACGACGGCAAACTGACTATCGAGGATCATACCGCATTGAACATATATGGAAATCAAATTTAGATATATATATATATATATATATATATATATATATATATATATATACCTGTATATAGATTTTTTGTGGTTTACTTTAAAGAATAAAACAAGTTTACATTTCTAAACTACGAACTTGTTTATGTGAGTTAAATGACTAAAATGTTGATCATTCGTTACATATGTTGAAAGTCATGTCATGGTTGCCTTTTAAAACCATTATATTTCAAAATGAGTATACGGTACATAATTATCGATTTTTCTAAACACTGATTATTTTGATAAAATAGACAACGAATTTATCGCTTTACAATAATTTACATATTTTTCATTGCGCCTGCTTTAAATTTAGTCATACCTTCAGTTTACAAATTACAGATTATAGTGTGTATATAGCAAACATTTCTCGAATGTCATTTGATAGATGATGAAATAAACAGCATTAGTATTTATTGGTACGGTCAATCGTTGTCAATTTTCATAGTTTAGAAAAGTATATTTTTAAATGTTCACGACAGAATTTCAACTTACGTTAACGTGCAGAATTTAATTTAGATAATGACCCAATGTAACTAACTCTGTATATTTGTTTCAATTGGGGACAAAATCGAAAGGTAAGCAAAAGAAATTACAACAAGACAATTGACCGTGTGAGTGCCAATTGAATCGCAAATAATTTCATTCTGTCAAACGTTGTGTTGACAAAATTAATGCGAAACGAATCTAAAACTGAGATATTTTCGATTATTTTCGATTTATAAAATAGCACATAGACTCAATTAATAAAATTAACTTTTTCGCTGAACAGAGATTATGTTTATATTTATCGACATAACATGATAGTTTCGGAGACATGCTTTCTAGCAATGTCAGGTAATAGAAATTGTTGCCATAATCTGAGCTTTTCTAACATTTTACTTATCGAGTATGTATAAGATGTTGCGAACCTAGTAACAAATTAGATTTTTTGTAACCAGGAGGATAAACTAAAGAAGGCATGAACGGAAAGACTAATCTCATACACATTCGTTTTGTGCTTACTGGCGACTCATCAGTAAGAGCCGGTTTTAAGCCCTATTACCACTATTTATTTTGGTGAGGAATGTGGGATAATAGGACGATACAATCTCTTAGACGAATGTGTAAATCTGCCATAGTGAAGCTAACATCATATAAAGTCTACGACAATGCGACTTCAACGCTAACTCACTCTTAATAATATATATACCGAGTCTGTAAAGGATACTAACACTATGGCTATTGTGTTAGTAACCGATACCAACATTATAGAACCAAAAAGGTGCACGGTACTAACACTATGGTTTCCGAGTCGGTACATTGTACCAACGTGATGGATATTAATGTATGCTATAGGTCACCGAAATTGAGAATTACAACTTTTTCTGGATTTACTGGAGTAATAGGTGTTCAGAAGTAGTTGAAATTCTCAATTTTGGTGACTATAGCATACATTGATATCCATCATTTTGGTACCATGTACCGACTCGGAAACCATAGTGTTAGTACGATGTACCTTTTCGGTTCTATAATGTTGTTACGTTTACCAACACAATAGCCATAGTGTTAGTATCCTTTACAGACTCGGTACATATATTATTTAGAGTGAGTTATCGTTGAAGTCGCATTGTCGAGACTTTATGTGATGTTAGCTTCACTATGGCAGATTTACACATTCGTCTAGGAGATTTTATCTACCTATTATCCGAAATTCCTCACCCAGATATATAGAGGTTAAAGGGCGTAATATAGACTCCTACTGATGAGTCGCCAGTAAGCACGAAACGAATGTGCATGAGATTATACTTTTCCTTCATGCTGCCTTTGGTTTACCCTTCTGGACCCAACTGAACTAACTTATTACTCGGTTCGCTACACCAAATACATACTTGCATATACATTAGTTCTTCGCAACAAACAGTATTTAATTTTACTTATATTTCTGATTAATTATGAGGGTATCTGTAGCATGGTTATGCACAACAAATACTTGTCAAGTTTTCCGAACATGTTCGTCAAATATGTTTACGAATTCTGGTCGATCACGTTTACAATTTCATTATCAATGCCTTGGCTGGTAATCAGTGACGGAGACACTTAATGATCCAAAAAAAATTAAAATTTTCCAAACTTAATATATTGACTTGAGGACGAGTGTCAACGCTGTTTAGTGACGCGTTCACCTTTCGTTCGATTAGCTCAAGTTTCTTATCGTTAAGGTGATTTTTTTCATCAGCTATAGGTAAACTTTTCAGAAAGCTGTCTAATGATGTTCAGCCTTTTGCTACATCAACTTCGTTCTGCTGAAATGAAAGAATTTTTTGCATTTTACTCCTGAAAATTATGACATTTCAACGCAAAGCCACGCAAATAATGTATATTTGATTGGAGTACAGCAACTGATTATTTGCAGAATTTATATTTTTTATTGTATAAAGCATATCATGTATAGTACAAGTACTGATCCTTGTGGAAGGAATTTATGTTCAAAAATATTTTATTCGATATCCAAATATCAAGGAGACGACACTGATTCCAATAAAGAATATCAGTTCAGTCGGATATGATAAAATATATAAATATGATTTTTTGAAAGTGTAAACTTAAAATGGCCACTAGGCACCACATCGACATTCCTAAGAATTTGTCTGTCATTAAACCGACGCAACAAACCTTCATTTGTACTGGATTCGTGTCAGCTAATCGAGTGCTAATGACAGCAAAGTTAGCATTAGGCCGCATATTGATTTTCATAGAAATGTGTACCGAAAATTAATTCAAATTATTGGAAACTATCAAACGTTTTTGTCTTCCTAACGCAATCGAAAGGCCTAGTTTTCAATATTTTGCCTAAAATTTGTATAAGAATGACGTTTATTTTAGGTTACCGTGCGCCAGCATTTGTAAATAGCAGCGTATCCTAAGACGGAGATACCAGTTATACACCGGATTACACAAATATCAGTAAGCCTTTGGCTGTGGAAGATCAGGCAGTCTAAACAGTTACTTTAATTAAAGTTGCGATCTTGATATAAATAACTAGCCCATTGTGTACCTAAAATTATCAGTTTAAACTAAGAATTATATAGTGTAGAAAAGGCAATTTCATACGATAGACTGGAATTATCCTTATTGGGAATTTATTATGTACTGGCCAGAATTTGCCACGGACAGGGCTCGAACCTGGGCACATCTGCTTCGGAACCTGGTGCTCTAACCACTGAGTCACCCTGCCGCACACCACACAATTTCAGTTATATACTAACTAATTTTTCTTTGTGAGCGTTTCCTTTAGGTAGAGCCTATATATAATCACTTTAGCCCTACAGTTCCGACCAAACCTCTCCAATCTGTCATTTATAACAGATACCACGTTAAATGCGGAAGGTGTATTGAAATGAACATTTATATAACTAAAAGAACATTGGTTGCGCGGGCGGTGATAACAGTTACTTTTTAGTCAAGGTTGCGATCTTGATATGAACACCTGACACTTTATGTATATATATTTGACAGTATAAACTACGAATTGTATGATGAAGAAAAGGCAATTGATCAAGAAGACCGGTTTCGTCCTAATTGGATACTAATCACTTATTAAACAGAATCGTCCGCAGACAAAGGTCGAATCTGGGCACGTCTGATTCGGAATCTGGTGCTCTAACCACTGAGCTATTCTGCCCACCACTATGCACACTTTTCAGTTCCATATCAAGATCGAAACCCTGATTAAAGTAATCGTTATCATCGTCCGTGCAATCAATGTACTTTTATCTATGTACTTTTAACTGATATATATTGAATTGAATTATGTCATGCTTACTGCGAAATGTGATAACTGATATCGACCATGGCCAGAGTGTATGGATTTACCGGAGTAACATGTGTTCATAAATGGTTGTTATTCACAATTTCGGTGAACTATAGCATACACTGATATCAATGATGTTGGTACCATGTACCAACTCGGCAACCATAGTGTTAGTACCATGTACCTTTTTGGTTCTATAATGTTGGTATCGGTTACTGACACAATAGCCGTAGTGTTAGTATCCATTACAGACTCGGTATATATATTATATAGATTGAGTTAGCGTTGAAGTCACTTTTTCGAGGTTTTATATGATGTTAGCTTTACTACCGCAGGCTTACACATTCGGATAAGTGATTGTACCGTCCTATTACCCCATATTCCTCACCCAAATATATAGTAGTTTAAGGGCGTAATACCGGCTCCTACTGATGAATCGAAAATAAGCACGAAACAAATGTGCATGAGATTACACTTTCCGTTCATGCTGTCTTTGGTTTATCCTTCTGGTCTCAACTGAATTAATTTGTTACTAGGTTCGCAACACCTAACGCATAATTGCATTTTAACTAAGCAGTTGGCGGAACAAGCCAATTGGATACATATTTTATTTGACCCAAGGGAGATAGAACCTTGGTAAAACTGAAAAGCTATTTGAATAAAACTTAGTCTATTCATTATTAAACAACACATAAATAAGAACCAGTACACCCGTTTTATGTGGAACAAACCGCTTGTTGCGAACAGTTTTAACTACGTGACCAACGTCATACTGATCAACGATGTCATTCTAATTAACCTAATAATCATGTTTTCCGTTGCATTACTTCGGGTTGACATCAAATTCTGAATGAAGACGCTATCGGGAACTCGAACCATGCTACCATTCCGAACACCTTAATAAGTTTTGCTTGCACTACAATCTACCATTGGACAGAGCGGTCTCGCAATCCTGGACGTAGCATTTGACCATTTATTTTCATTCAATGAACAAATTTCTTTTAATCATTTAATATAAGACGTCGCAACAACTTGCTTCTAAAATGCGGACTTCATTGTTGTTTTTGTTCTCTTAAAACACACATCAGATTATACCTTTCGTTTATGTGGAATTTGGTTCAGCCTTTTGCACCCATTCGAACTAATTTGTTATTAGGTACTCAATAACTAATAAACACCTGTATACATATTAGTTATTCGGAACAAACAATATATATCATGCATAAACCTGCCTGTATTTTGCAAGATATTTCAAGCGAAACAGATTTTTAACGTTAGCCACCAGATTGGAGCAAACCCGTTCGTTCAAAATGTAATGCCTACACAAAGCGGTACATATAACTGCATTATTAGAAAATAGGATTGCTGCAATTTTATCGTCATAAAAGTAAACCAGATTCATTCAACGCAATTATCTCTTAAAAGAAGATTCTGGACGTGTTATTGAAGTAAACTTGTGATATAAACCACAAATAAATGCAATAAAGTCACGCACTTTAGAGGAATATCAATGTGACTTTTTTACACAAAGAAGACGCAAAATCCTAGGTGCTTCTTGCGTGTTTCTTGAAATTTGATACAAAATTTTTGTGAAAATTCACCTATTTTGAAATACATTGTGTTCGCACCAATTACATGCTCCGTTTATTTAAAAGAAACGTGGTGGTATCATGCATAAACTGATTATTTTGAAAACCTTTATGTCGGCACCATGGGCAGGCTGGGCATTTTTATATTATTATGTTGGAACATTTTACAAGCTCGATATATATTATATTTAGTGAGTTGGATTTAATGTATCATTATGAAGTTAGCTGTATTACTGTATAAATACATGAGATTGTACTTTCGTTCATATTGTCTTTGGTGTAAACTTCTGGACCTATTGGACCAAATTCCTTACTAGGTACCCAAAATCTAATAAAAAACGCGAGAAAAATAGTTCTAAAATCTAGTAGGTTTGTCCATCTTCTTGCAACTCTGCGATATAAGTCAGTGCCGTAAATAAAATTGTATCGTGCGATAATCTGGTTTATTTATACTTTTATACTATTAAGCATGAGTAATGAAAATGAAAATTAGGAGTTCCTCCATATAAATAGATCAACCGAATATATAGCAAATAAGAATATAATTATATCAGGCATGCAGTGTTTTAGAGTTGAAGTAAACACAAAATTTTCAAAATTAAACGTGACGCAATTTCTGTTTATTTAATAGTTCTTCAAAATAGATCAATAAGCGCTATTGTGAATAGATTACCAGCTCAAAATTATCCATCGTTTATACTCTGAAATTAAATGCATATCTTGATATGCGATTATTAATCTATATATATATATATATATATATATATATATATATATATATATATATATGCGTATGTATTTTTTATATTTGCATGTATGCATGTATGGATATATGCTTATATTGTATTTATGTCATCCCTATCATCATGTCCAGCCACACAAAAGTCAAGTGACTAATGTTTCACTGCCATAAGGAGTGAAAAAAGTATATAAGTGAATTTAGGCAATTTATTAGTGCGATTTACGAGAGAGAGAGAGAGTGGGGTAGAGAGAAGGAATACCTTGCTACTATGAGTAAATTTATCAGGATAACTCACAGAAATGAGGCAAACTAAACCTATCCACAACACCATTATGGCCAAGTTAGCATTCGGGCAAGGCGACATCAGCAACACAGCTTCCTTGCGGATTTCACCATATCACGTCATAAACAAACCGAACCTCGCAGCTAACTTTGCCCTACTAAGAAAAGAAAGTTACGAAGATGATTCTACTATACATTTGCAACATGATCGCCACTGAGCTCGATTCGCTGCCATATCGCTAAGGGTTTCTAACCAAGAACTGTGATGTGCACGAGGACCCCATCCCGGCAGTCGAGTGGATCCTATACTACCCAATTTGGATATAAGTGACTTTAATTGTTTCTGCCATGTCAAAATCTGCCCACCTTGTTTCTTACGCCAATTTGGTGCTGGATGAGAGAACAAAGCTCTATTGGGCAATCGGAATGAGGGCATACGCAAAACGTGACCGAGCCAACGAAGTTGATGGAGCCATATTTGCTTTTCTTAAGACGAGCACTTATTGTCAGATCCAAAAATACGTCTACGGATGTCAACGTTAGTTATTCGTTGTTGGTAACCAACATCTGCTATACTTCTCAAACAACGATGATCAAATGCCTGTAAGCGTCTCAAATCATCAACTCTACGAGGCCAGGTTTCACTAGCGTATAGTAAGACTGCGCGTACAGATGCATTGTAAACACGACCTATAAGGCAAAATAAAATATTCGCGTTTCTCCATAAATGACGAAGGTTCGAGAAAGCTACTCTAGCTTTCGCGATCCGTATTCTCACCTCGTCGGACATATTGCCTACGTTATTGATAGAGCTCCCAAGATATGTAAACCTGTCGACTATGTCAAGATCTTCATTCTGCAGTCGCAACGTTGGAGTGAGTGGTGGGTGATCCTGTAACAGTATCTTACATTTAGAGGGTGCGAATTTCATACCGAAAGACGGAACAACGTCTGTTAATCTATTCAAGGTGGCCTGGGCAGCATGCTGATTGTCGAATAATAGTACGATATCGTCCGCATAGTCAAGATCGACTAGTTTATCTCCCGGGAGAACTTCAACTCCAGCATCCTGAATGTGTGGGAGAGTGTTGTTCATAATAGCATCGATTACAAAATTAAACAAAAATGGGGAAAGTGGACAACCTTGACGAACACCACTGCTGGTTGTAAAGTTATGCGTTAATTCGTTGTAAACCTTAACGCGACCAGAAGTATTTGTGTAGAGAGCTCGTATAATATTAACAAATTTAGTGGGCACACCGCTTTTCGACAAGATATGGAATAAAACATTGCGATCCACCGAATCAAATGCACCCTTGAAGTCTAGAAAGACGACTATTGTGGGACGGTGATATAAATGTCTCTGTTCGAGAACTTGCCTTAACGTAAAATATTATCTATACAACCTCGTCCTGCGCGGAATCCGGCCTGTTCTTCTCTTGTATGTGATTCACGTGAAGCGCTAAGACGACGTAGGATAATCGAAGCAAATAACCTTGATACGACCGGAGTCAAACTTATACCACGATGGTTATCGCACGAATTACGATTGCCTTTTTTGAAGATGGGAATGATGGTCGACTCATTCCAGTCAAGTGGTACGGTTTCCTCATTCCATATTGTATGAAAAAGGTTGGTCAACGCTCCTAAAATTATATCCCCTCCATCCTTAAACAATCCTGGAAGCAAATCGTCGGGGCCTGCGGCTTTGTGGCGTTTAAGAGATATAATTGCATCGCGTACTTCTAACTTGGATGGTTCTTCGGGACTAACATTCCATACTGTTGATGCAGACATGCTTTCGGGAATCGGAACTGACGCGGGTGGCCAAGAAAATTGATCTCTAAAGTGTTCAGCCCACCTATCAAGACGACTTAATTATTAATTCGTTGTTACTATCATTTATAGTTTCGCTAACTTTTAACTTTCTCGGACCTGTTGTGCGGATAAGTTGGAACAAACAGCGACTATTACCTAACGCGAAAGCTACTTCCATTTCATCAGCTTTTCTGCTCCAAAAGTTTTCGAGATCGCCTTTTAGACTGCGCTTAATTTGGCGTTTTATATTGCGACGGGTATTATTATGAGTCGAGCCAGGTGGAATTTGGCGCCTTATTTCGATTATCTCCATAGATTTTACAGAGAGCCAGTGATTATTTCTACGGGGCCTGCAATGCCACATACAGTAGTACCTGCATTGTGCATAGTGGAGCTTATCTACGACCTAATTATATTCGGATTTTCCCCATCCAGACCAGTTAGATTAGCCTTTCTATTATTTTCATAATTTTTTCGAAAGGATGGTTGTTCGAGTTTGCATACATCAATTTGGGGTTTATTGATAATTATTTTCCCGGAAAATTTTAGTGCAAATCTACAACGGATAGGTGCATAGTCCGAGCTGACATAAGTGTTCCAAAAAGAACGACAATCCTGGATGCAACCACGTCATCTATAACTAATTGCTACATGATCAATTTGAGTCCACAAGACTTTCACAAATTTTAAATTTAAATTAAAGAAATTATTGAACACTTATTATTTGTATATTATAGTTTATTCATCTACAAACATATTTGCCTCATCTACGCACGTACATTTATTGGCGTATACCTGAGATTTTTCTGATGCATAGTTTAGTGACTTGCAGAAAGTTAGCCAATAATCATAAAAGAAAAGCTTCAAGGGCATTATATCGTTGTTTTGCTTATTTTGGTGCCCCTTTACAGTGTTATATGGACCTATTTGTCTTTTGAAACAAATAAGTTATCTTTGCGACAAAGCACGTTGATGTCCAATTTTAGCTAATTCTGATATTGTGTAGTGTTTGAAATTTCTTCTGTATAAAACAAGAAAGATTTCGAGTATAATTGTACATTTTGTAATTAATTTTTAAAAATAAATGTTTCATTAGCAAAAGAAACCTTTTTGTTCGCTTCAAAACCAATTACTTGTGTGGTAATTAAATCATGCTTTAAATGTTTGACTTCAACATTCGCTTTTTCCAACCTCTTGAGTGGATACGATTTGGGCAACGTCCCAAACGAATGAAGTTAACATTTTTTTCAAATAAAATTGTGGAAAGTTTATAGCCTAGTCAATTTATTTTATCTCGAGAGTGCTGTCATGCACAATTGCCCAACTTAGATCCGCGATATTTTAAATTAACTTTTAGAATGATACTCATAGCGACAATATTTGCAAGGCTAATTGGTTCTGACTGATATATTCTTTATCACAGATGACTATCAAATACCACTTGCACATTTTGTATTTTTTTAACAAATATTAACTAATGCTGTTTTACCCAGTTTCATATCAATGGACAAAAGTCCTGGTACAACAAGTATTTAATGATCTCAGGCAAGGTTAAACAATATCCATAGGGAAAGTTTCCCCGTTTAGAAACGTATTAGTTTAATTGTAAATGGATATGTAGAAAGTGAGAACATACATAATTGAAGTTCACAAAATTCTAGCAAAATATATTTATAAGTTCGAAATTCGCGCGTGAGTTTTTATACATGTTTAAATAAGAAAAAAAATATTTCCGATAAAATTGCTTATTAAAAACATGTTCGCATGAAATATCCTTTATTAACTATGCAAGGATAAGGTCTTTGTAACGACCGGAAAAATGGAGCTTAATAAAATTTTATAAAGCTAACACTGAACGTGCTTACGAAAGGGCCGAGGTTAAAAATACCAAGAAATCTGCGTTTACGAGTTATGCGTTGTGTACATACGAATAGATCACTCCAAATACGAACAGGAAGATATGCCAATATGTGTTTGAGCAAAATAGCAATGTTGGTTTTCAGTTAATTTTTGGACTACCTTCGAAATTATGGTAAGTATGCATTCCACAGGGTTAAGAACATTTTGTTTGCTTTAATGCCGCACAGTCAATGACCTTGATTGAAAAAGACTATTACTGATTTGAAACCACAGTGGCATAAAAGATTGGAGCATCCAAATAGGGCATATTTATTTCCAAAATATAAATAAAGTGTTGTGCCGAGCTCCGTTGCTGAGTTCACGATATGCCCGAAAGGCGAGCGTACATGAGATGATGACTTGAGCATATCATTCTCGACCTATATGAGCAAACGTTCTCTTGGGTAAGCTTCCCTAATTGAAATCGAAATTAAAAAACTGTGGTTCACGGAATCACTTAGCTTAGAAGCATCTTATCACAAGACTCCCTACAAAAGAAGATTAAGAAAAAATGAAGAAGCCTTATACGATTATATATATATATATATATATATATCTATATATATATATATATATATATATATATATATATATATATATATATATGTGTGTGTGTGTGTGTAGGAAGTAAAACTGAGTAGGGAATTATACCTTTTAACATGGTATTGCTTTTAGTTTAGGTATTTTGAAAGCAGAATTTTAGCTGATTTAAATCTAGATGGCTATCGCAACACCAGTATGGAGAAAGGGTTTGATTTCATTGACACTTGCGTGTCTAACTTATTGGCCACTCATCAGTGGGAGCTTGTACTACGTCCTGGGCTAATTAGACATTTAATGCAATCTCACGCGGAGAATACAGCAATGCAATCTCTTAATCAAAAAATTGATGTACTATCCCACAAAACTTGAAAAAAGATAAAAGGATTTCGTTAAAGCAAATTTGTAAGCCTGAGATAAAAAACGGTTAAAATATATCTAACCATTTATCTAATATAGCGAAAATAGCCGTTAGTCAGACATACTGACGTAGTTTAATCTTTCATGATGATAAACAGCTCGCGACAGCAAATTGACTAACATCGATTAAAAGGCATGGAACACGTGCATCTCTCATTCAATTTAGTCTGGGATACTAAACAAACATTGTTTGCGCGAGAGGTGATGGCACTTACTATAATCAAGTTTGCAGTCTAGATATTAGCACCAGACCCATTTATTATTTACATATGTTAGTATAAGCTAAGAATTGTATACTGTAGACAAGACAATTCATCCAGTAGACCAGTTTCGTCCTTACTGGAAACTCATCACGTACTGGCCAGAATTTACCGCGGACAGGGCTCGAACCTGGGAACGTCTGCTTCGGAATCTGGTGGCTCAGTGGCTAGATCACCAGATTTCGTAGAGGTCCTGTCCAGGTTCGAGCCATACCTGTGACAATTTCTGGCCAGTATGTGGTGAGCTCCCAATAAGGACGAAATCGGTCTACTAGATGAATTTCCTTTTCTGCACTATACAATTCTTAGCTTATAATAACATATGTAAGTAATTATTGGGTTATGTGCATATATAAAGATTGTAACCTTGATTATAATTTGTCTCTAATACATTAAACGTAACAGTAAATGTCGGCTGTGCACCATTTATGCATTTACGAAAATAACTTCTCTGAGCTTTCGTCGCACGAATATTTGTTTTGAAGCTCAACATTAATTTATCACGTTGGAGAAGACAACAAATGATAAAATTAAGCTAAGGTGCCCGAGAAAAGCATCATTCTATGCATATCAAATCGGACGCAAAGCTGATGTAGTATTGAAGTAATTAAACAAACATTGGTTGCGCGGGTGGTGATAAAAATTACTATAATCAAGGTTGCGGTCTTGATATAAACACCTGACCCATTAATTACTTACATATGTCAGTATAAACTACATTATACAATTATTAGTTTATACTGACATATGTAAGTAATTAATGGGTCAATTGTTGATATCAAGACCGCAACCTTGATTATAATAATAGTAGTATTTAAGTGTCGTTTAAATGATGTGGGTCCATTTCATGCTCGTTGTTTCTTGCAGACTTTTGTAGTTTTGTATTGTAGGCATTTTCAAAAGGCCTGCCGTTTTGTGTCCTCTTTTTTGGGCACATCATCAGAAGTATCAAAAATAGCTCCATATAGATAAAAAAAATAGATAGCAGAATTTTCAAAGATAAATTAACGACTATCTTTTGATTATGGTAGTAAATAGTAATATTCAGGGAGCTCAGTTACAGATACA
Source organism: Eudiplozoon nipponicum (assembly GCA_029291075.1). Taxonomy (NCBI): domain Eukaryota; kingdom Metazoa; phylum Platyhelminthes; class Monogenea; order Mazocraeidea; family Diplozoidae; genus Eudiplozoon; species Eudiplozoon nipponicum. Next base: position 39,871 of record JAQBSW010000610.1, on the reverse strand, counting down.
TATACGAATACCTAAATAATGTAGACGAATGCGCATTTAATAATGTGTGTTATTGAAAATCTTGCGTATCAAAGTTACGCTTTGCTACCGGGATACCGTTGATCACATTTATAAACACAAATAACCAATTTTGTTTAGACGACGCTTTTTTTATAATGACGAATGTTACATTAAATATTAACTATTGTCCTATTCTATTCTATGCACTTGCATATTCATACATCACATCTATCTATATATACCTATAGATGTGTATTCATATACACGTATACAAGTAAAATATTTCAAGATCATTTACAAGTACACCGAAATTTTATTATTTTTTTAAAGTCGCCTCCATATTCCAATAAATATTCTAATGTATTCTGAACGCACATCAGGAATATTTTTCGCCAATCAATTTTCGCAATCGTATTATTTGAAATAAAATCTAATAACGACTCCTTAACTGAGTAATGCTGTGTGTCGTATGCAGCGGTTTACGAAGTGGTAATAAATAATAAGTTAAGTTAAGGTCGGTGAAAAAAATCATGGATTTACCTTTCGAAATGTGGCTTTATTTAATGTGTAAAACTCTATCCTATAGCGACAGAAGAAATCTAATAACTAACCCCAACATTATTCTTTATATTTATTGATTTATATTTCAAGCGACGCTCCGGTCGTCTTTTTCAAAATTAGTGCTCCTGCTTTGAACTTCACTGGTAGGTCTAGACCACTAAATACCACAGAGTGCAAATCAGAATTCGTTTGTACACTTTTTATGTACAAATTTTTGCCTATCAAGGTAAAACTAGCTGCTTTATTATTAGCTTGTATGCGTATATTTTTAACCAAATTCAATTAATACGCAAAAACAAACACAAAACTTAGCTTCTATATATTTATGGTAGCCATAAAATTCTTTTTCGCCTAAATTAAAGATATTCCTCGCATGATTGTCCACTAGTTGTGGGAGAGAACTAGTATATATGCAATTGTGTATTAGGTGTTGAGCACCTAGTAACAGATTAGTTCAAATAGGACCAGAAGGAAAAACCATAGACAGTATGAACGGAAAGTAAAATCTCGTGGACAGAATTGGTATATATATTATATAAAGTGAGTTGGCTTTTAAGTCGCTTTGTCGAAGACTTTGTATGAGGTTAGCCTCACTACTGCAGGTTTACACATTCGTCCTATTTTCCTACATTCCTGGCCCAAATATACAGTGGGTAATAGGCATAATACCGGCTCCTTCTCATGGGTCATCAGTAAGCACGAAACGAATGGGCTCAAGATTATACTTCCTGGTCATGCAGTCTTTTGGTTATCCTTCGAGGCATATTTGAACTTATTTGTTACTAAGTGCGTAACACCTAGTACACAATTAGTAATTTATTAGTTCATCATAATAATGATCACTTAAAATAAGCCTTAGATAAAGTATACCGCTAAATGAGGAAGATTAACAAACAATCTAGTATCCAACAAAACATGAAAGGCAAAAATATACAAAGCTGTGAACAGAGATAACTTTAAAAAGACTGTATCTTCGAGGATGAAATTAAATTACTAACAAACCGTTCTTAAATTATGTAAAATAGAAGATATATAAATAAAATTTTTGTTAAAGTAAGATTAAAAATAACAATAAAACTGTCTAGGGAAAATAAAGGAAGATTAGATAAAGAAAGAGCACGATGAAAGAATTTTTTTTAAACATTGAAAATCCTAATATTTTAATAAAATTGCCTAATTGTCATCCAATATAAATTAAGAATAAAAGCAAAATTAAAAAAAAGATTTATTAAGCGAATCACATTATAATTAGCATAATTTTTGAACCTATTGTGACTTTCTTTTAGGGCGTTTACTCTCTGTTTCTTTCTTAACCAGTTCTGAACAACTTTTCATACCCATTATTACTACTGTATTAATTATCTGACCAAATGATTTATCAACTGATGTAGAATTCTTTTTATTTTCTCTAGATTTTATATCGAGCGAGTCTCTATATACTTTTGTTAGGCGTGTACGTTGGAAGAGTATTATTGGCGTTCATTAATCCCAGTTTATAGTGTGGCGCGTTTCTAATGAATGGAGAGTAAGATATTAACTATTAATGTGACCGTGTTTAGGTTGAGTATTATGTTCACCCATTCTAACTTTCATCGTTCGAATTATTTCTACTAGTTTGTCTGTTTATGTTATTCGTTTTCAGGTATGCCATATTTGAGGCATATTTTCAATAATTACTATTCACAGGAATGTGTAGAAGTTATTTTGTGTGTGTTTATATACATAGTATGTAGTGGAAATATGCGCATATAATTGAACACTTTTAAGACATAAAGTTGAACATGAAAAATTAAAATCGAATTCTGATTTATACGTTTTTTTAGTTTATGGTCTACACTTCTCACGGAAGTTGAAATTAGTAATTATGTTGAGAAAGACGACCGGAGGGCCGTTCAAAATATCAATTAAGACGTATCAAGAAGAATTTTAAATGAATTTTTATACCTCTTCAGTCGCAAAACGAAAAGTCTACTAAGAATTAATTTGATGAGCTGAAAAAAACATTTGATATGTGAACAAATTTGTTTAAATAACGAGATTAGTTTGAACAAAACGGGAGGAAGTGATCGCGAAAATGTATAATGAAGAAATTATGTACAAGAAATAAGATTAATCAATCAATGATTGCGCGGGTGGTGGCAAACGTTATTCAAATCAGGTTTGCGAGCTTGAAGTAAACACCAATCAAATTGTATTTTTCCTATCGTCGAACAACAGCAAATCTAATTAAACAATAATTGATTGCGCAGGTGGTGGTAACAATTATTTAAATCACGTTTGCGAGCTTGAAGTTAACAATGGGATTGATGTTCAATTCAAGCTCGCAAACTCGATTTAATGAATTATTACCAATACCCGCGCAATCAGTTATTGTTTAATTGTATTGTCCATATATATATATATATATATATATATATATATATATATATAATTATGGTGACAGATACAATGTTCATTTCTACAATAAATTGTGCAGCCGACATTTCCAGTCACGTACAATGTATGCAAGACTACTAGAAGTGAGAGAAACATATCTTATTTGCTTTCCATATATATTCGATGCGTTTTGATCCTCGTTGTTCAGTTTGCGGTCGTACTCTGACGATGATCATGGAAGGTCGAAACGCGTCATATATATATATAAGCAAGTATAATCAGATCTTCCTTGGATAAGGTTACCAAATTTGCCTGAAACTGTGTTTTTATTTATTTAGTTATTGTTATCCTGTCGAAATTTCCAGTCACGTACAATGTATGCATGATTACTGAGGTGATAGCCGCACATCTAATTTTGCTTTCCATATATATGCTATGCGGTTTGATCCTCGCTACTCTGATGATGATCATGGAAGGTCGAAACGCGTCAGTGCGTTGCGACTGGTGGTATTTTTGTTATGTTTTTCGATGACAGGTTAAATACATTGGGATTGGTGTTTACTTCAAGCTCGCAAACTTGATTTAAAGAATTGTTACCACCGCCCGCGCAGTCACTTATTGTTTAATTGTTTTGTCTATATATATGTGTGTGTGGCAAAAGCTACAAACAGCTAATGTTCGTGACTGCATAGAAATTTTGTTGCCGACATTTCCAGTCACACACAATGTATGCAAGATTACTCAGGTGAGAGCCGCACATCCAATTTTGCTTTCCATATCTATGCAATGCGGTTTGATCCTCGCTAGTCAGTTAGACGTCGTACTCTAATGATGATCATGAAAGGTCAAAACGCGCCAGTGCTTTGCGATTGGCGGTAGTTTTGTTATGTTGCTCGACGACTGGTTAAATACAATGGAATTGGTGTTTACCTCAAGCTAGCAAATATACTATCGATCACGCGTACTGACGCGTTTTAAACTTTCACGATCGTCATCAGTGTACGATCATAAAAATAATAATGAAGCGGTACAGACATGGGCCAACCGGGAAATTTGGTACTAAATTAAGAAGTACATCTAATGTAGAATGCGAGTTATTTAGTCTTCTTGAATCAAAACGCAATTCAACAATAATATTTTCAATTTAAACACGTTTATTTTTATAAAAAGTGGAACTCTTAAGTCTTCGACGTTAATACCCTATTACATCGTTTAACTATTCAGATAAATATAATAATTTTGTTCAATTTTTTGGTCCAATTTGAATTTTTAGCAACACAGTATTCAAATTATTGTATAAACTTTAATTCGGTTTTGTTTCCATTTGCTCAATATTTCGTGACGGTGTTTATTTATAATTCATTTGTGTTTAACATAATTGCTTTTCATAACTTTCTTGACTATGTGTTCAGATGACCTTATCGCTCTTTTTCCCGTGGAAAGATTTTGAATGAATCTCGATTTGCAAGGCAGTTTTGCGCAGATTTAAACAATTCCTTAATTAGTAGCCTAGGTAATATTTTATATTTTGCTACTGCACTCCTAGTATATCGAAGCAGATTATTTATACTTTATTACATATTCGTGACAGCTTAACTGTCAAAAAAATTTGTTATTGCGTATTTATTTTTACTTTTATCTTCGAATACATTAAAGCCATCTATTTATTAGTTTTTTTCTGGAAGAAGAAAAACTTAATTATCTTTACAGCGAAGATTGTTTAAAAACTGTTTTCTTCAATGTATTTAAACACGCAGAAACAAATTTTGGGATTGTTGTCTAACGGCACTTCGTAAGCGGAAGTGGAATGTTAGAAATTTCCAGTATTCGTGCTTATTGATTATTCTCGTAAATTGTGTATTTCTTAAATAACAATTATTAAATTTAGCTTTTGCACTTTTATTGTATGTTTGGATAATCAGCAAGTTTGAAGTCATATAATAGAACTATTAATCAAGACAGTTAGACATCGTTATCTCAATGGTAAAAACGTGCAGATTAGCTGAAGTGCCCACTAAAATCTTATTCAATTCATCAGCGCAAACTGTAATCAGTTGTTTTTCAATTTTCTGTTTTCCCTAATCACTTTGCGAGGTTTCCTTACTATTCATATCTTTATCAACGTACTCCCTTTTTACTAAATATGTCTTGAATATGTCTTGTATTTTCTTACTTTATTATTTTGCCGAGACTTATAAATTGTCTTCAAATATTTCTTAACTTCCCATTTTTCATAACTTCAGATCCCTTTGTGGGAAATTTTTACCAAGATTTTAACGCAGTTACAGAAAACAAAAGATAATTCGGACGTTCAAAACTTATAAAAGAAAACTGTCGCATTCTTATCCTGCCGTTTTGAATAAGGATGTAGAATTCAACTTAAAATCTGTTTGAAGATATTGCTTACCTAAAAATAATAGAAAATTGCTGCCTATTTTATTATTTATTTTAGTTTCATCGAGGCATTTGGCTGCTTTTGTGTTGAATAAAAAAAACTAGCTTAATGATTGCAGCTGATGTATGATTTGCGCATAATTTAAAAAATAATAGTGATTATACGCTTACTACACAACATTGCAATAACATAATGTACCGATGCTTCACCACCGCCAAACCAATGAATTCATAAAATATAAGTAATTACGTGTGTGTTGGCAACAATCCTTCATCAAATTTGCGAGCTTCAAGTAAACACCAATCCCCTTGCATTTAACCAGTCGCCGAACAACATAAAAAACTACCACTATTTGCATGCCTTGACGCGTTTCGACCTGCCATGAACATCTTCAGAGTACGACGGTAAACTGACAAGCGAGGATCAAACCGCCTTACATATACATGGAAAGCAAAATTAGATATGTGATCTCACCTCTAGTAGTCTTGCATACATTGTACATGACTGGAAATGTGGGCTGCACAAATTCTATGCAGTTATGATCATTAACAGTTTGTAGCATGAGCCACACACATTTATATATAGACAATACAATAAAGTAAAAATTGATTGCGCGGATGGTGGTTAAAATTCTTTAAATCAAGTTTGCGTGCTTGAAGTAAACAACAATCCCGCTGTATTTAATCAGCCGTCGAACAACATAAAAAAAATACCGCCAGCCGCAACGCACTGACGCGTTTCGACCTTTCATGATCAACATCAGAGTACGACGAAAAACGCACTAGGGAGGATCAAACCACATAGATGCACGTATATATATATATATATATATATATATATATATATATATATATATATATATATGGAAAGCAAAATTAGATATGCGGCTCTCACCTCTAGTAGTCTTACATACATTGTATTGCAGTTTGATCCTCGCTAGTCAGTTTACCGTCGTACTCTTATGATTATCATGGAAGGTCGAAACGCGCCAGCGCGTCCGACTGGCCCTAGTTTTGTTATTTATTTCGACAACTGGTAAAATAAAATGAAATTTGTGTTAACTTCAGGCTTGACAACTTGATCTAAAGTAACAATGAATTAATGGTTATTTGTTGACTATGTATAAACATTATGTCATTAAATTCTTTTTGAGGTATTATGATTGTTTTGATCTGAATTCTATTATTTGGCCTGCCTTTTATGACAAAACTTGAACTGCACTCCCGCATCACTACTATAGCCCAATGCATTTAAAAGACACCAACAGCGAATACCGATTTCCAGTGAATCATACTATTAGTATGATTTTATTTATTAGAAATTTCTTCAATATCAGCCCAGAATTCACGGGGTCCATTATGTTTTCGTATTAAAGTGACAACAGACAACTGATAAAATAATATTTGTAATCACACTGATTCAATATCCGCATGGCTTATTTAAATTTGCAAGCGTTTCCGTTGAAAAATGCACGTGCTGTTAAAATACCAATATTTGTTTTAAAAGGAGCGCGTTCGTATATGTTTAATCTTCTATTGCAAGAATGTCAAGTTAATGCAAAATAAGTTTGCTAAAACTACAGTTTAGTATGGAGAAATTTTTTTCTTTACGAGAAGCGTAGTTATCTTAACTAATGGACATATAACGTTCAATAGTTTCATCTAATATGAAAGAAAAACAGTGAAGACAATTTTGATTTAGCCTTGTCAGTATTTGTAAAAGGCCCAAGTTGTAAAATAAAATTGACAGATTGAAGGTATTCAAAGCTGCATCGTAAATCAAACGATATGATTTTGCAAAACCAATAAATAATGTAATTAAATAAAGTTGAATTAATTATTTTAGGTTGCATTTTAAAGTATATGAAAAATTTTTTCATAAGTAGAATTACCACAGTCTGCCCATACATTCTCGCCTAACTACACGGGTACATCAAAACAGCTACACATGTAAGCATACGTATATACCTATACAAATTCATATGTATATATATATATTTATATATATATATATATATATATATATCCGCATCAACATCAAAAACACATACATAAATGCTTACATTCACGCAGGAATATGAACATGCAAACTAAAATACATACCTTAATACATACATACATACATACGAATTGCATACCTCTATAGGTACATATATGCACCCACACATATATAAATAAATTATACATACATACATACACACATACATACATAAATACATACATACATACATGCATACATATATACATGGATACATACATTCATACTTGTATAAAACCATACTTACACACGCAGATATATGTATATATGAAGAAATACATAAAAACAGGAAATATTTATTTAAATAATTAATTGAAAGTATTTGGTCAACGATGCCTAAGATGATAAGAATTATACTCTGTTTTCAAGAAGTTAAAATTGCCATAGCAGTTGCTCACCAATACGCCCAAATCATGTGCATGTAGGCACGGCAAATCTAGAAAGTATTCAACAGAACAGATTGGATCAGCACAATTACCCAAATCAAAGTTGCAAACTTCTTATTAACAGAAATCACCTTATACATACATTTTCAGTATTAACTAAGCATTTTAATATTTAGAAAAGGAAATTCAGCCAGTAGATCGGTTTCTTCTTTATTGGGAACTCTTTATGTACTGTCCAGGATTTTCCACGGACAGGGTTCGAACCTGAGCACGTCTGCGTTGGAGTTTGTGATCCTAACCATTAAGCCACGATATCGGATTTGGGCCTTTTTCAGAGGAGGGGGGATAAGTGCATACGTTTATGATTGCCAGCGTTCATTATAGCTTTATTGTTATGAATGTCTAAGGCTCATGGTTTGTCAAACTAGAAATTTTTAAGGCTACGAAAATTTGTGATAACATTTTCTTATTTATTGTAAACATCTTACACACATTAAAATGTTTATCACCTATTATTACCCAAATTGGCGTATTTATAAATAATTAATGCGGTCGATATTAAAATCTTTCACAATTTGGTCAGTGCATTAGTTTTAATGGAATGAATCTCAACTAGCTTCAACATGGGAGTTCTTCTTTTTAATACGTTGGAAATACTTTCTTGAGACTGCGATTGATGAACAGTAAATTAGAGGGCTTGGCGACTTTCTGCATGATGCACACAGTCCCCCAGTTAAATTTAGAAAAAAACTATGCAAGTTATATAATTAAACGATCATTGATTTCGAGAGCGGTGTCAAGAATTTTTAAATCATGCTTGCGAGCTTCCCATAAACATCATTTAAGTATGCATATATAATATGATTGGTATTTATATCAAGCACGCAATCTTGACTTTAATCTTCAACTGTTGGAAAGTCAACATATAAGCCATCCCTGTAGTTGATGAAGTGGAAATGAGAGCTCCACCACAAACGAAAGCACAAACAGTTTAATAGTTTGATTTTAAAAGATTTCAAAATCAAAAAAAGCACTCAATAATGCATATTAATATATTAACGAAATAAAATCCCCATGATACGTTTTAATCGATTCTTTGTTAGACGCAGTATAAACTGGGTTATAATTCAGAAATCCATCATGCAAAAATTGTTATTTTATATGCTAGTCGTTTTGTTCGTGAGACTTGCATTAGATAAAAGGGGAAAAATTAGTAGACTTCGATAGTCGAAAAATCGAAGTCGATACACACACTTTCACATTTAAAAAGTAAAAACAATTCATTTAATAATACACCATTTTACTCATCATACTGGTAAAAAATATTTGAACTTTACTTTTTGGTGTAAATGAATTTTGGTATATATCCCTTATGTATTACATCGTATGATTTCGTAAACGCGACAGTTGACAAATTATCTAAGATGTGATGCGTTTTACTGATCGCTTTTTAGGTATCATTTAACTAGTGACCTAATTAACCAATAAATGATTGCGTAGGTGGTGGTAAAAATTTAAAAAAATCATGTTTGCGAGCTTGAAGTAAATAGTGGTCTTATCCAAGGTCGATATGCTTGGTTTACAGAAATCCAATAGAAGCAAATAAACTACCCAATGAATTATTTCTTAATGGGCAACGTGTGAATAGTAGCGTGTGCACACAGTCAGCCTAACACATTTTCTAAAACGCTGCGCATTTAATTACTTCAACAATTTTGGCCACTAGAACAATAGATAGTAAAATCGATCTAAATATTTTACCAGGTTAGGCTTTAACATCACCTGAAAATCACCTCGAAAAATGACCTAAGAAACATAAAATTATGCTGACTACATTTTCCCATATGTCTGATATTCTTGGCTGTTGTTAATTACACATTAAAAACAAGCTCATCTCTGTACGTCTAAGGTATTATCAGAAAATTGACGTTACAGAACATGTTTAGTATGCTTTGACACATTTTGAAAAATACCAATCAACGACAGGGCTACACTCGGAATAAGCTGTTCAATAACTATAGTAAACAATCCTGTCAATTCGCTGTGAACCTTGAGGACAGGAAATAATTAGATAAATAACTTGTTTTTGCAAACTACTTACATAAAGCCAAGAAAATTGCAAAATAATGAGAACGTTAATTATCTTAGTCTCGCTCGCCTTTAGGCATGCAACTGACTCCGTGAAATCCAGCGGAGATACGTGTTTTGACCCATCCAAGATGGGCTTTTTTATTGCTAAACAGCGTTGCGTTTTGCCGAATATAACTTTCTCGTTTGTATTCTTCGTTGCACCTCTCTATTTATGTACTATTGGTAAAGAAAATCAATTCAAAAATAACTTTTAACATAGAAAAGTCAGTAGCTTTTATTTAATTACATAGAATTTTATGTTAAGGAATTTATAACGTACAATCAACGAATTAGTAAGTTAGTTAAATCTTCACATTTCATTCATTTCTTACTTATTACGTCAGATGCAGTTTTATGCATACTAAATAAATTTATCTGGATTTTGCTCATATGTCCACTGGGATTAGAACAGGTGCGGCAATGTATAGAAATCTGTGTACTTTAGCCTTGATCAAAATGTATAACAATGAATGTTAGCTTTTAAGATATTTTCGTAATTCTGAGGCTGTCTATTGGATTTTCAATTTTTTGTAATGTATAGGTAACATTTTCAGGAAAACTAGTCCATACTCATACTATACTGAGGCAAATATGGGAAACAGAATATCTGAAGTGAGCACAAATATATATATATATATATATATATATATATATATATATATATATATATAGGAGAGCTAATTTAAATGAAATTTTGCATTATATATGTCGTGTCTAGTCACAAATTTGTTCAAATAGGATGAAGCACGCTCAACCGAATACGAAATTGCGCTTAAATATTAGTTCGCCATAATAATAAATATATAATTTAGACATATTGTATTTAATGATATCGTGATTACCGCAACATGTGGAAACTAAAGTCGATCAAGACCAGTGTATATAATATTTGGAGTAACATGTTTTCAGAATTAGTTGTATTTCTTAATTTTGGTGAAAATACAATGTATTTGCACCCGTGAGAGGCTGGGCATTATAAAAATCGGTATATTGATACCATTTGACGCGGACAGGACTCGAACCTGGACATGTCCGTTTCGGAATCTGGTGCTCTAAACACTGAGACACACTGACTAATAATAAACCTAATTTTCAGTTATATACTAGCCAATGCTTCTTGGCCAGACTTTCGTTTAGGTGGCTCAGTATTTGCAGCAACATATTTCTAAGGAGACGTACCCAGATTAGAGTACTGTTCGCGGAAAATTCTGGATAGTACGTGAAGAGTTCGCAATACGGACGAAACCATTCTACTCGATGAATTGCTTTTTCTAAACTATACATTACCTAGTTTGTACTGAAAAACTTATGTACATAATGTTTCAGGTGTTTTTATGACGATCCTAACCTTTATATAATTAAACGAACATTGGTTGCGCGGGTGATGATAACAATTATTATAATCAAGGTTGCGGTCTTGATATAAACACCTTACCCATTAATTACTTACATATGTCAGTATAAACTAAGAATTGTATAGTGTAGAAAAGGCAATTCATCCAGTAGACCGGTTTCGTCCTTATTGGGAACTCATCATGTACTGGCCAGAATTTGCCGCGGACAGGACTCGAACCTGGCCATGTCTACTTCGGAACCTGGTGCTCTAACCACTGAGACATCCTGCCGTACACTACACTGCACACAATTATCAGTTTATTAACTAATGTAACCTGGTTAGTCTATTTTTCCTTTAGGTGGAGCTCATATGGCATCCATTTAGACCCAAAGTTCCAACTGACCACCCGCAATCTGTCATTAGTGAACAGACACCACACTACATAGGGAAGTGGTATTGAAATGAACATTTATATAATTAAACATACATTGGTTGCGTGGGTGGTGATAACAATTATTATAATCAATGTTGCGGTCTTGATATAAACACTTGCGGCAATTTCTGGCCAGTACATGATGAGTTCCCAATAAGGACGAAACCGGTCTACTAAATGAATTAGCCTTTTCTACACTATACAATCCTTAGTTTATACTGACATATGTAAGTAATAAATGAGTAAGGTTTTAAGCGCCAGCGCAACCATTGTGCGTTAAATTATATAACTACTTTTATTTCAACGGATAGTCACACATCACGTATGTGCATGTGTAAGTGTATATATAACTCATAATAACTCAGGTAAATATAATTAATGAAACGTGCATCGAAGTTTAACAGCAGTCAATATATATCAAATAACCCATTACACGCATCAGACTAATTCTTCGCCCTTAAAGCAAATTTGGTTTGCTTAAGTCTGCTATTGTCAGCGTTTTCCTGTGTAAGTGTGATTAGGGGCCTAGGATGGTACTGGAATTATCGTACCGAAACGTAGCCAGTCAACGAAGATTAGATCGTACCTCATTTCCAGTGGTTATTATGAACGATGTTGAAGCCTTCGGAAAAAGGGACCAATCCGCACCACGTCAATAAGAAGACAAACTCGATGCGTACTTAGAAATGGGAATCAATCGGATCTTTGCGAAACTGATAGTGCAAAGCGACAACCCGCGAAGGCAAATCGCGGACATTCCACGTTTCAAGCTCGCACTGCGCAAACATTTATGTCTTATAAATCGAGTGGTCGGAATGAAATTTGTCAAACTTGCATGGTTCATATGTGTTTAATTTTTTTCACTTATTTAGACATGATGCTTTTTAATGGTGTATTTAATTTATTGGGCTACACTATCTAAAGCACGAGAGTGTCTTTGAGGTTAATAGGTTACAAATAATGTCAACAGTTTTAACGTACTTTTTGAACGGAAATGATGAACATGAACCATATGTTAGATGTTATATTTTCCATCTTTTTGTGGTCTTCCGAGATTATACCTCTTTTATGTTGCCACGTATTGCATAAACAGATCAACATTACACGTTATGGCACAGACGAACTAATTACAAATATTGAGAAGTCCTTTTCCTGACATTCATTTTCCTATTGTTTATTTAAACTGCAATTGATTGCACGGGTGGTGGTAACAATTATTTAAATCAAGTTTGCGAGCTTGAAGTTAACACCAATCCCATTGTATTTAACCAGTCGTCGAACAACATAACAAAACTACCGCCAGCCACAACGCACTGACGCGTTTCAACCTTCCTTGATCATCATCAGAGTACGACGGCAAACTGACTATCGATGATCAAACCGCAGTGAATATACATGGAAATCAAATTTAGATATGCGGCTCTCACCTCTAGCAGTCTCGCATACATTGAACTTGACTGGAAATATCAGCTGCACAATTTCTATGCAGTCAGGAACATTAACTGTTTTCAGCTTTCGCCACATATACATATATAGACAATACAATTTAACAATAATTGATTGCGCGGGTGGTGGTAACAATTCCTTAAATCAATTGTGAGAGCTTGAAGTAAACAACAGTCCCATTGTATTTAACCAGTCTTCGAACAACATAACAATACTACCGCCAGTCGCAACGCACTGACGCGTTTCGACTTTCCATGATCACCATCAGAGTACGACGGCAAACTGACTAGCGAGGATCATTTTCCTAATTCCTTTAATATAAAAATTTTCCTTCATTGGACACAAGTTATTTTTGTACAGAAACAAGTAAATTCACATGTATATGCACATGTATGTATTACTTTTCCATGGTTGTAACACATATTCTGTCATCAAAACGTTAGTCGCTCGATTTATATTTTTTGTGCTTTTTGCAGTCGACTTGCTTTAAAATTTGCACGGTTCAAAAGCTTTCTATGTTAATTAAATAGTAATTGATTAAATATGCCTTTTTAAAAGGACTACAGCCAATTTATCCGTTTCCGGTTGTGAATTATGTTGATAAGTGTATCCGTTTATGCTTGATTTGTTGGCTCAGGAATATTTATGCATGTGTTTGCGCGCGCTTTAATTAACCCTTTGGTCATTGCGCAAATCCAAACCTACCTGACATATTTAGTTTCGATTTCAGTTCAACTTATGTTACAATGGGCCAAGAAATCAACTAAAATTGAGCACTGAACTACATTTGATGGAAATAAGTCATGAAATGCATGCAATTTCCCATGTTGCACAAAATAAATGCCACGCTGCATATGCCGTAGACATCTTTTTCATTTAACGCTAAGCCCTCATTATAATTAAAATTCTCCATCCAATTTAACAATGTGATTTGTCCATAGATGCTTAATATTAATTAGACGAAGGTAAGATAATCCTCAACTAGTAGAAACATTTGTATTAATATCATTTTGAAAAATATTTTATACTAAATATCAGTAGGAAATGTAAACACATTCAAGCGATAGTAATATTTACTAATAACTTAGAGAGTGCAATACCAGTTTTTTATGCTCGTTATATATATATATATATATATATATATATATATAAAAGGTAGTATTTGGATATGGTAAACGAAATCAAATGAACTTAGGACATTAATTAGTAGTGCATCAGGCGATTCTATTACTGGCTAGTTTCGTTTACGAAGTAACGATCAAAGTTGCAATGTCCTAGATTTGCTGAAGTGATGTTTAAATTGAAATGGGAATGGATAAGTTCAACAGAATAACAAAAATAAGCGAGATCCGACTGTCTTTCGACAAAATAATAGGGTAGGATTTAAATTTATAAAAATTAACTCATCTGACACTGCTCGAAAAATGTCACTGGTCGTTTTGGGAAATTAGTCCACGAATGTTCAAAGGCTTGTAAGACGAGAAATGCAGAGAACATTATTCAAAAGTATTACGAAGTAGAATACACTTTAAAGGGAGCCTATATATAACAATAACCGAAGCGCTTACGTTTACCACGGAATAATCCAACAATTCCAAATAGTAGAGTATTATGATCTCATTAAATGAACTTTTTTCTAGAATTTCTGATGAAAATACTCATTTGTATTCTGTGATAATAAATCTATTCGGAAAAATGGATTAAAATCATTTAACTTAATAGAACATAAAATTGAAAAATAATAATATTATGCTTAATATGTGTAATGGCTGTTCTCCACGCAATGTTTTCAGCCTCACTAAAGAAGGAGAGAAAATAAGAAAAGCAAAATTTTTGTTTAAAAAAATATTCCCTTAACATTAATAACTTACAGTAAACTGTTTCATCTTTATTAAAATTTTAGTTTTAATTTGAAATATGTTTTCTTCCTGTTTTTTTGCGCGTTTGTGATTTTTACCACAAAGTTGTAGAAATAAAATTTATGGAAATTTACATTCTTTTTTTAGTGGCCTAAACAAAATTGAGGGCTATCGACGGGTGTCATATCTTGAAGGCTACCGTCCGACTCTTCCATATTCTTGGATTATAGCTGACGAGTTCAGTTCAAACATGGGCATAAATAAACCTAATTTAGTGCAACATTCCACTTCACTGGAAAATGCAAATTTGGATGAACTTTTCTATCGTTCAGCATTTGATATTTGTAAACGGCAAGGCGTTGGAATACATACCGTCACCAACGCACCGGTTCCAAATGACCATATTAATCGTTGCCACCAGCAAGGTCTGTTGGAAATTGCTCAGTGTAGTGATATATTGCAAAAATCTGCTGTACTACCACAGCATACTAAGATGAAGTCTAATACGTCTCTAAGACAGCAGTTGGATTCAAAAGAACATCATGACCCCCTCGATGTTAGTCAATGCAGGCGCAAAACTAACTTAAAAGATCGAGCTGGGTTTAAATCAAGCTTTATTCCACTACAACAGAACAAGCATTGTAAAAATGGCCAAGAAAAGATGTCTAACGCCAAACAGAACGAACTTGATTCACCTTGGGAAATGAGATGTGACAGCGCCAAAACTGCCCTGCCGGATTCTGCAGAAAATGTGATGAAGAAACGGCAGACGCAAACTAACAGATTTAACAGTAAGATTTTCGAAATGAAACTCTGTATTTTCGTATTTAATCTAATTAGATGGGATTTTGGCTGTTTTTATCGGGAATTTATTCGATTCAAAAACACAGTAATGCCATTTTCCAAGCGATTAATATATCTTCCTCTTGAGGCAAGTAACAATAATTATGTGATGAATTGCCTTACCGTAAGTCCTATATATATATATATATATATATATATATATATATATATATATATATATGAAATCTTACCGCACATAAATAACCGGGTGAAGAATTTAAAAGATTTGGCAAGAATGGGAAATAAATCCATGGCATCTGACCTCATGATTATCTTTGTTATGATGGAAATGTTAACATTTGCACTTGGGAAATTCCTTCTAATGTTTCGATTTTGAAATTGTGAGATTATTAAGGTTGATGGGTTATCACAAAATGATGTTTAGGAAAAACTGATTTTTTGGTGTCTTCTTTAGTACGAATCGCAGGTGGCCGGATGTTCAAATCCACGAACCACGCCGAATAAGTTCTCATTAGCTCCAGTAACCTTAGGTAGCCTAGCTCTTTCTCGATCTTATCTCCAGAGCGGATTATCCTGATTTTGCAAGTATGTATTAGGTGTTGCGAATCTAGTAACAAATTGGTTCAGTTGTGACCAGAAGGATAAACAAAGGCAGCATGAACGGAAAGTATAATCTCATGCACATTCGTTTCGTGCTTACTGGCGACTCATCAGTAGGAGCCGGTATTACGCCCTTTAACCACTATATATTTTGGTCAAGAATGTGGGATAATAGGACGGTACAATTTGTACATGAGGTCATTTTGTATTCTTTGATTTTATTCCCTTTAGATCATCTACTTGTTAATAAGAGTAATTAATTCTCTTTATTATTAGATCATTTTTCAGTGATTGAATTAGGTGGTAGAGAAATTTGGCTGATTTGTTTAGCGGAGCATTCATTTTTAACATAATAGTCGATCTTCGGAGGAGCTTCATAAGTTGTAGATTTTTTATGGGTTTTTCGTTTGCCTGAATAACTTGCGGAGTATGTTTCAACTAGTTTCGTTTTGAAAAAAATTATTCTACGAGTATAGATCTAATTTGGAGTCATCCGTTGTTGATTAAACGTGTTTTGTCCTATTTTTAAAACTGGAATTTATTTATTTGAAATTCTATATGTATTGTTATTGTGTGCTCGAACCATCTGGATTTGCAACAATTTCGGGGAACAAATATATATATATATATATATAGATGTCTATTTGTAGAAACTTAAGAAAAATATAGGAATAAACAATTCTTGAATATAATAAAATTTCTTTTACTTTTTGCATATGGAAATGGTGTTATGAAATATAAAGCTGAACTAAAAGAACATGGATTTTAAAATATAGTACAAATTTCCACACCCGATAAAGTTAAAGATGTTGATCGATTTCATAAATTATGGATCAAACAGAAAAACGACTCAGAAATTTTTAATCAAAATTTAAAGTTATATAGAAATAATTATATTAAAAAAATAGACAATCAATAATTGCGCGGTCGGTAATACATTAAACAAAGTTTGCGAACTCGAAGTAAACACCAATCCCATGATTAAAATATTATATATACAATATTGATCTGCAATGGCTGGTTAAAGAAACAAATTAGGACTCATAGAATAATATAGAATAAGCGAAACCGGTCAGAACAAACTCAGAAATACTGTACGACACACCAAAATCTTATAAGACCATGAGTGTTTCAGGAGCTCGTCTGATACGGCGTATTATGAAAATAATCGATGCACAACAGTATACACCAATTAAGTATCTCTGCAAATTGTTCCAACCATTCGAACTTTGGCTAATCAATTTATATATAAGGAGATGTTAATTAGTAGACACTTGAGAAAAATATGAAAAAGAAACTGTTATTATATCTGATAATATTTCTTTCTATTTGTTACATTGAAAGAATGTTGCGAGTTGAATTAAGGCTCGCACTCTAATATATACACACACATATATATATATACCTATATATATATATATATATATATATATTCATTAGTAGATATTTTAAAACAAAATGAAGAAATAACGGTACTTGTATCTGATAAATTTTCTTCATTATTGCACATAGATATGGTACTACGTGTTTTAGTAAGGCTCGCATTCCAATAGAATTTATATATATATATATATATATATATATATATATATATATTCATAAAAAATATTTGAAAGTAAAATGAGGAAGGAACGATACGTATATTTGATATTTTTTTTCATCTTTGCACAGGGAAATGGTAATGTAAATGTATACATTTATGTTATAATTATATCTGTTTCACTAGTTTTTGATCTTCTTTTTTAAAATGTACATGGTCTAAAATTTGTTTTAATAAATGATACGAAAACTTGATCGATGTCAATTTCATATAAAGAATGCTGAATGTATTTATTTTTTTCTATCAAATTAACACTGAATAATTTACATCTATTAAGTTGCAATGCCTTAAATATTTGAAGTTAAACACACCTTTCTATTTAGTTGATCGGCTGCTTTAAATTCTATATTTATTGCTAATGTTTAAAAAATGAAATTCTCAAGTGGAAAAATCACGTCAAAAACTCTTTTTATATTAATTGACAAAGCTAATATTTTATTATGCCATATATGCAAGTTTCATAGAATAAAAACATTGCAAACTGTTAACGAATTTCATAAAATTAAATATTAGATGTAGCCCGTTTGGTAAAATCTAATCAGACACCAATTATTTATGTCGTACATTCGTAATTTTTCCAGACTTTTTATCGCACTATCGTCATTTTGTGCTAATTGTAATAAATGTAGACTATTTAATATAATTACACGTAATATAATTATTATCCGTTTGCCTAAATATAATGTATTGAATTGTAGAACTTTTATTATATGATTCTTCAAAAGAAAGGGGTTTCCAAGACTTTTTATGCAATTTCTTTTATGACAGCCTTGTAGCGTGTACGATATTTTGGTAGAAATATTTCTTTTAATATAAGACACTCAACTATGCATGGAAGTCAACATAACCTTGAATGTAGGATTAACACAGATAGAATTAATTGAAATAAAATTGTCTTAAAAAGGCCAATATAGGGCATTAATGTAGACCATTGAATCAGTAAATTGAAGTCAAAATTTGACCAAAGTAAAATACGATTGACCTGCCTGTTCACTTTAATTTTTGGATAAATTTTTGTAGGAGCACCAGTTAGATTTTTTATAATAATTAAGAATAAAAATTGTGAAAGCGATATAAAAATGTAGTTCTATGTACAGTAACTTTAATTTGTCTTGTTAAGATATACATTAATTCATGAAAATAAAATTCACACGGCACTATAAGATAACTTTCAAATTGAATACAGCAATTTATGCACGTCAAACAAACATTGTGGGATTTTATTGTGGTAAATTTGTAACTCGATGCAAAAGCAAACGTGTGCTCTATTAAATAACCTCATAATCGAGTAAACTGTATATTTTGTAAAATGATACGGATATATAGTTTAAAGCGCTGAACGCCAGAATGTTTTGTATTCTGACTTTGCATTTAGTGATATTGTGCACAGGTTCTTGTGTTGACATAATAGTGAAAATCGTAACAAGAACCGTTTAGGCATTTGCTGGAAAATATCATCACAAAAGTGAGAAAGATAAAAATTCGCAAAACTTATAACTGATATAAACGTTCGTTCGCATTGAAAATATTTTACCATCATCATTTCTTTTTAAATTGAACAAATTTTAGACACCCTCAGGTCAGGAGCAAAACCGAGGCTTTTATTAATATGGAAATAAATTGAAAATTATTCTTGTAATTAAACTTTGATATAAATAACTAATTGTAATCAAACATTCAAGGGTTTACACTTTTCTACAAAAGAAGAATACACTTATAATAATAATAAAATAAAATTTTAAATCAAACAGATTTAACAAACCTGTGTTATATTTTTAATGATATTTATTGATGGCAGTGAATTATACAATTTATCAAACAGATGCTTAAAAGAAGCGCTATTAGAATTTTATTGTAAGCTAAAACAAATTATCATTTTTGCATAATATTTTTGTCTTGCAGTATTATTTAAAATAATGTTTTGACATGCTCTATTTGCGATAGAAATATGATCATTGAAATAGAAACATTGTCTTCTCAGTCGGATAGATTACGATTTAAACTTGCCCGCAAATTCCTATTAATGCCGGTTTTAATATTTATTAAAAAAATTTTTATAGTTTTTTTAGAATATGTGTTTAATGTTATTATTATTATTATTTTGATTTTGGTTTCGAATAAGATTCAATGTGTGATGCATTTTAAAAGGCCCAAGATTGACCAATATTATACAAACTTGATTTTCCATATATGTTCAGGTTAGCTTCCTAGTTTGTCAAAGACAGAATGGTATTTTCAGCACAATGCTTTAGAAGGGAACAAGGTTAGATATTTATAATGTGTATACAAGGAACCTCAGTTCATTAGAATACATACTAGTTCCGAATTAAAAGACATCAAGCAATTTTTGAACCATTTAGATTAAGATGCCGTTAAACACTGACAATATTATCAGTGTAGCCAATTAGATTAGATAATACAATTCAACGGCAATTAAAATCAAACCAAACTTCTCCAATGCTAATTCATACTATATAAAGTATACTTAAATAAAAAAAATTATACATGTATATATATATATATATATATATATATATATATATATATATATATATATATATATATATATATATAAACTAATTAAACAATAATTTATTGCGCGGGTAGTGGTAACAATTCTTTAAATCAAGTTTGCGAGCTTGAAGTAAGCACCAATCCCATTGTAATTAACCTTTCGTCGAACAAAATAACAAAACTACCCCGAATCACATCGCACTGGTGCGTTTCGACTTTCCATGATCATCATCAGAGTACGACAGGAAACTGACTAGCGAGGATCAAACCGTATTGCATATATATGAAAAGCAATGTACAATGTATGTAAGGCTACTAGAGGTTAGAGCCGCATATCTAATTTTGCTTTCCATATATGTGCAATGTGGTTTGATCCTTGCTAATCAGTTTGCCATCGTACTCTAATGATAATCATGGAAGGTCGAAACGCGTCAGTTTGTTGCGACTGGCGGTAGTTTTGTTATGTTTTTCGACGAATGATTAAATAAATTGAGATTGGTGTTTACTTGAAGCTCGCAAACTTGATTTAAAGAAGAGTGTCTGACTATTTCACTTAAAATTGTCTATGATATGTTTGTTTACAAAGGTGTAAATATTTCCAACTTTACACCATAACACAGAAAGAAAAATTAATTATTTTTGCGTAAAATCAATATAGTAAATTCGTTTTGCATAATATTTAGATGGATGCCATATGAGCTCCACCTAAAGGAAAAATTGACTAACCAAGTTACATTAGTTAGTATATAACTGAAAATTGTGTGTAGTGTAGTGTGCGGCAGGATAGCTCAGTGGTTAGAGCACCAGATTCCGAAGCAGACGTGCCCAGGTTCGTATCCTGTCCGCGGCAAATTCTGGCCAGTACTTGATGAGTTCCCAATAAGGACGAAACCGGTCTACTGGATGAATTGCCTTTTCTACACTATACAATTCTTAGTTTATACTGACATATGTAAGTAATTAATGGGTCAGGTGTTTATATCAAGACCGCAACCTTGATTATAATAATAATAATAATATTTAGAGTGCCTGTCTGACATAGGTATATTTCGATTTCTACTTCTGTTACTTTTAAAATGTTTATTTATTACAACGTTGCACTTACGAATTACAACTGCTATTTGTATTTCAAAGCGCAACACACACACACACACACACACACACACGCACACTTGCTTTAGAATAAACGGTAATAAACTCTAGCCAAATCATCGAGATTCAATTAACAAACTAGATGTTTCATAATGTTTGAATGAAGTACTTCCTTGCGCATTGGTTTCGTCGTTGAAATTTTATCCACAACTTGCTGTTGCGAGGTAATTGGTGGCACTCGTACGTCAGTAAAATCTTAATCCCTTTACATTTTAAGGTGCAGAGATTATGCTGACCATTGATTGGTGGTTTTTTACTTATCTCGTCACTCTGAAGCCACTCGTAAGTAGCTTTTCTTAAATTGCTCCTGAACCAGTATTTTCCAAATAATTTCCACATTTTTGTGACTCCGATTTCGTTCCATACTTGTGGCAAATGTGATATCCTAATTCAAGACAGTTTCTTTAACGCGTAGAAAAAACAAAACTTTCATTTTAATTATAGTGCAATTTTTCTCAAATTTCTGTTTACCTAATCTAAAACTTTGTGCAATAGCTTGTACACAGAGGGAGAAAAGTAAAAACAGATAACAAACGTTTGGCAAATACCGAATATGGAACCATATATATATATATATATATATATATATATATATATATATATATATATATATATATATATATATATATGATAGTTTCTAATTTCACCATTTTTTAAAATGTAAGAACAAAACAACGTACTCCATGGAATAACATTTATTAATAAATCTTATTTCTACCAGTATCTACAGCCATTATTCTGGATTCGTTAGTATATTCGTTCATTCAATCCCACTGTACATGTGTTGTAACCAATCTCCTCTTCGTTATTCAAAAAGAAATTAAATTAGACTGGAACAAAGACATGACTGACATGCCTTTAAAAATAACCAACGCTTCGCAAAATGCGACACATACATCAATTACGGACGCAATTACAATGAAAGCGATGACACACCAAATGACGTTACGCAAAAGGAGTGGTCTAAATTGCACAAAAGTAGTGGTCTAAATTGCGCAAAACAAAGGCTAGAATAACGAAGAGGAGATTGGTTACAACACATGTACAGTGGGATTGAATGAACGAATATACTAACGAATCCAGAATAATGGCTGTAGATACTGGTAGAAATAAGATTTATTAATAAATGTTATTCCATGGAGTACGTTGTTTTGTTCTTACATATATATATATATATATATATATATATATATATATATATATATATGCATATATAAAAATACATATAAGCAATAAGGTGTGTTCATACAATTCATATTTATTTATTTATTATTGACTTATTTATATTTATTTTTACTATATAGTATTATATATATAAATAAATATTTATTATTTATATTTATATAAATATCCATTAATATATAAGTCTACACACTATATCTATGCATTTCTAAATAATCATAAAAGTAACCATGTAAGTTCTTCCCAATTTTTATGAAATTAACTAAATATCCATCCATAGGTATAGGAGTACATATCATATATAATATACTTACCATATAAGCAAACATGTCACTTCCTCAATGAGTAAAGTATATCAGTCAAATACATCATTTTAAGATTGGAGAATATTCTGTATTTAGATAAAAAATAGGGGAGTTAAAATTTACATTAAAATAAGAAATAGAATAAGAATTATCATTTAAGGAATCAAATTTAAAGCGAATATGTAAGATATTTGAAAGATAATTATATGAAAGTTACTTATTCGGGTATTCTTCTGAATTTGGAATGAAAATAGGCATTCTAAATTCAACGATAATAAGAATTCATAAAATATTTGATTTAAAATATAAGGGAAGAGAACTGATTTAATTGAAATAAATATTCAGAGTAATGTTTACCGAACAAAGTTAATTATTAAAATCATAATCGAGACACTAAGGAGTTTTAGAGGGAAAGATAAACTAGGCAAAGCAGGTAAAGTATTTAGAGAAGACAAATGGAGAGAAGCACACAATTCTGGTTCTACCTGATTCCAGATTGTGTAGAAAATTATGACAGCAATGAAATACAATATAAGGACAGTATTTAGAAAATCACATGTTATAGGCACTAAGCGACCGAATCAGAATGAACAAAACGAACCAAAAAGCATTTTAGGGGTTTATAACATACTTTGTAAAGTTTGCAAACTCGGACATATAGGTGAAACAGTGCGTCCAATAAAGTTACATAGAGGGGAACGAAAAGCGGCATGCAAATATGGACATTGTCATATATCATATCAAGCCAGGCAATCAATTGAGACAAGTCTGCAGATAAAATGCGATGAATGCAAACGGTTTGTATTATGTAACCGAAATAGATTAACCAGATTGATTAGAAAATCAATCAATAAAATGTGTATTTGACTGATATGTTATATTCGTTGAGAAAATGGCATGGTTACTTATATTATGTGTATATTGTATTTTGTGTACACGTATATATATATATATATATATATATATATATATATATATATAGATTGATATTTACCTAAGTACATAAGATGTGGGAAGGACTCACATGCTTGCTTATATGATTATTTAGATATGTATAAGATATGGTGTGTAGACGTACATATGAATTGATATTTATATATACTATGTTGGTATAAATGAATATAAATAAGTAAATAAACCAATGGATAAATATATTTAAAGCTGATATATTATGCACTCATAGTTAATCGCATGAACACATTCTTGGTTATATTGATATTTTTATATATACATTGATATTTATTGAATTTGTACAGAGATATTTTAAAGGAAAATCAAAACTATGTAGGATGTGAGTATAAACAAATGTGTTTGTGGCTGATATACCATGTGTTATTTTATGTCACATATTCGATCTTTTCCAAACGTTAAAGTAATAACATATTCGTCCAACAGTTCTACTAAATTCAGTTTCTCTGAAACCTATTGCGCACAGGAGGAGATTGGGTAAACCGGGAATCGAGAATTACTGCAATATATGGAAAATGAAAATATTTTTGATCCTCCTACGCGCCTGGAAATGAAATTAAAAACATGAATGGTCGAAATTCATTAATTCGCGCGATTGATGTTGAGCCTCTCCGTTGTGCACTATATTAATAAATGGTATGGGCTCTTAATTAATGCAATACAACTTTAATTAAGTAGCTTTTTTCGAAGGAAGTTGGTCTTATTTTCAAGGCGTTTAGCCTTAATAAACAACTATGTCTGTCTGGTAAATTCAGTTTTGGAGAAGACTTATTTATAAAATAAATATTTTATTAATGAATGTTTTGTAATTACTGCTTTAGCGTGGGGCTAGATATGATATGAACTGTCTTGTTAATTAGTGCTGAAGTGAAACATATCTAATTTTTGTGTTATTAAATAAATACACTAATTAATTAATCTATGAATGAAATGGTTAAATATTAGTTGTGATTTTATTATTGAAGATTGCGGGGTTAAGCTAGAAAGTAAATTTGATTAGCCAAAAGGAATTCAGCTTCACTGAATGTGATAATTTAGACCAATCAGATTTATGGACTTGAAGAATTGTAGGAAGTAATTATACTAACAGACACTAATTTGCTTTAATTAAATGTAAATCCTAATTATACTTTACCAAGTTACTATTTCGATTTATAAAGAAGTTACTTTGGAAAAATTATTGATAAAATAGCGGAACTGAAGAGAGAACTGTAGAAACATAATCTCGATTATGGAAATCTGACTGTAAGGTATGGTCGGATGAAGAATGATTGAGCAATATAAAGTGGTTGAACAGGCATTGAAGACTACACTGGCGAGCAGGCTGCGGAAGCAATAGGCGCTGCCGCTTCGGAAGTTTACGATATTTTCGCTATAATTAACGTACCGGAGTAGAATGTGCTCAAGAAGATAGCGGCGAGTGCAGTGTTAAGGCAAGTGGATGAAGGGCTTTAACGCAGTGAAAATAAGATTAACTTGTTTTGCATTTGCAGATTAATGAAACAGACGAGATGAATGACAGAAACGTGTTCGTGTCGTACAAACGTACATTTCAAAAGTATGTGTTACCTAGCAATACACGTGGCTTTTCCTGTGATCTACATTGTGTATTGCAAAGCTAATAGTCCACACTGCATTGTGATGCTCAATACAGAATTTGCCTAAAATAAAGAAGCAAAACAACCATGGTGGTTTAATTTTTAAATAGACAGCGGACGAGCCAATAATTTGTCAATAAATTATTCATACGCGAAATACGCCCGCTGAAGGAAAGGCGCATTAAAAACAGATTGGTCAGTGATAATAGAGAACAGGTTATTGGAAAATAAAGATCTACGTAATAAATGGCATCTCTTAAAGCTTCTTAAGAATTTAATGCGAATTTGTAT
This sequence comes from Eudiplozoon nipponicum, assembly GCA_029291075.1. NCBI lineage: Eukaryota > Metazoa > Platyhelminthes > Monogenea > Mazocraeidea > Diplozoidae > Eudiplozoon > Eudiplozoon nipponicum. The sequence goes on along the minus strand of JAQBSW010000610.1, from coordinate 13,897 downwards.
ACCACGGACTACCAGTTGCGCACTACTCTGCCATGGAGGAGAACTGTGAATTAATTCAGCTAGTCCACACTGGAGGTCTTGTTTATTCGGTAATATAAGATAGATCTTAATATTTTTATTCATTAATTGAGCTTGTTGTTAATAAATATAATATCGTGAATTTCTATAGTTGTAGTAGTGTTGGTAGTGCTAGCACTGGCCGTTTTGTTTAATATGTGATAACAGGATCTTTTATATTGTATTTTTGTAATAATTATTTAATTAATAATTGGGCCTGATTATAAAATGGAAGAATGCCTAGCTTGGTGTAATGCGAATTTTATTAGCCAATTGAATTCAGTTTTTGAAAATTAAACAATCAGTAGCAGATGTTTCCAGGCTCGACCCTTTTCTGCGGCAACTTCTGGTCAGTACGTTAAGAGTTCCCGATGAGGATGAAACCGGTCTGCTGGCTGAGTTGCCTTTTCAACATTAAATTGACAAATGTATGCGTATAATGGGTCTGGTGTTTACATCGAAATCACGACCTTGATTTTGAATAATTTGAATAAGTAACTTCGGGAATTGTAGCAGAAATTTTACAGTTATTCAAATTGATTCATAATAATGTTTGACTAACTTAATATTTGGATTCATAAAATTGTCATTTGGGAAAATGTTGTTGATACAATAAAAGAACTGAAAACATACCTGTAGGAGTTTCAATTCCAGTTTAGAAACTAAACTGGAAGGTTGAGTCTTTTATTCAATGATGGGATAATATGTGGTTATTCCACAGCCGTTGAAGACAACACTGGAATATTAAATATTTATTATAATTAAAATAGTTTCTTTTTTAAAGCTTCCACAAAATTTAAGAAAAATTAAACCAAGAATATTTTGACTATCAAATCCTGCAGAAATGCTTCTTTTTTTAAATCTCTTTCCCAACTGACATAGTGTTTGTCTTATATAGATACATTAGAGAAGGCATTTTGAAACTTTATGTTGAAATTAATGCTATCAGTTATAAATCTGAATTGGAGATACACAAAACTGAAGTTGGTATTAAACTAAACATTGCATGCAATCCCTGATCCCGAGGCTAATTTAATACGTTGAATGAATCTGAACTGCTTTTTCTGTCCCAATGCTGGTCAGTTCTGGCCTAGAGTGAAGGATGTAGAGCGAATTCGATTAGCTAATGGAAATGCTGCTTTCGTGTATCACAAATCGAAAGCAATTAGATTAAGCGGCTTCGTAATAGTAGGAATTGTAAATAAAACACGAAGACACCGTATTTTTATTCATTCTAATTCGTAATAAAATCTGTCCAATTTCAGTAATGCTGTGTCAAGTAGGTAAGCATATTACCAACATTAGGTAATATATAACCTTTAATAAAATGTTTCTGGATTCGTCGCATATATTGAAAAAAGATAGGGAAATAAATATTTGATTGGTACAGGTGAATGGTCGAATCATCTTAAAATATATAAAGTTGGTCGGTCAATAAATGGGTAGATTAACACATGGAAATTGGCGTAATGCATGTAAGCAAAATTAAAATCCACATTTTTTTCTGTGTAATTTACTTCATTAAGCGAAATTTTTCATAAAGATACTTTCCGTAATTTATTAAATAGTAATCGTGTAAAATTTCCGTATTGAAAAAAAAATTGATATACTTATTATGATTGAGTTGATACATGAATACTTTAAATCGATAAAAAAGACTGAAAAAGTAAAGATTTTTACAATTTATTCGGTAAAGTGTGCGTCGTTTTTGAAAATTGAAAATAAATAATGAGTCAGTTACGTTAGTAGACTTAAATGTCACGATACATTTTTAATCTTAAAATATGACCAAAATTTGCGCAGTTTGTCAAATGATTCGATGATATTGCTTAATTTTAACTTAAAAAGCAATGTACATGGACAATACACATCTGAACAACTTTGACACTTCTTTGGATCAAAGCCGTTCTAATTATAATTTTCCGTGAATACTAGCAAATTTTTTTTAGTGTTTCACCCTATCAAACCAATAGTAAAAACGAAAGCCTATTGCTGTCAAAGGTATATTCTTTCGAAAATAAATCTTTTGATGATCCTGCAAACCTTTGCAAATTACGTTAAATGCATGCTATACTTTACTGTGACTAAGAAAATGTTATTGCTTATTAAATAATAAAATGATATCCGGGAAATAAGCCCATTCACAGTTCTTATAAATGGCGTTTCAACAATTATCAATTGTCTAAATATAATGGTATTTAAGGAAATAAACTAGGTTTATGTGTCATATGTGCTAAAATGCTACATTAAACTTAAGACTATGTTGCTGACGTGTTTTAGCTTTCCTTATTACTCATCAGAGCAGGAGAGCAAATCTACAAGCGCGATGTATAATGGTTCACTGAGCTTCAATGAAGGCATTTATTAAACATTGGTGCGTCACTCACAGTAGACAGATCATTTCTGCTTTTCCTAATACTAATTGACACCCACGAATTTTATCACTGCTGTTTCTATCTGCTTTCCTTTTTAAAATTAATTGATAAAAATTAAATTATTTTCAAAATTATGAAATTATATACTATGCTATGTAAGGCAAAAACGATTTTGATGTGTTCAGTTTGTTTGAGTCGAGGCGTAATATTCTCTAACTTTGACTTTGCATAACTGGAAACAAGTTAGTTAATAGAGAACAGCGAGAATATGGCAGTCACTATAAAAACAATTTATAATCTCATGTACGCACGCATTACGTGCTACTTGACGACACATGTGCATTTATATACAAAACGAAATGTATTTTTGGTTGATAAATTTGTGACGAGTGAATGAAATTTTCTGTCGATAATGCATGCATTGCTGACATCTATTAATGTATCACTATAAAGCCTGAAACGCATGTGAACATGAGATTACATCTCTTATTCATGTTGAATTTCACGTATTATTTTGGTCATATTAGAACTACATTAGTACAAGTTGCGCTATACCAAATATTTAATTGTATACATAAAAGTTCTCCTTATTAAAGAATTTATAAATAATATTGCATTTTTTGAGTAGAAACGTTTTATATTTAGTTTTCCTCTTCGTGTTGGGTTTCAAAATTCAAATACTTTGCAATTTTATACATTTCGTACTGAATTTTTTAATTTTATTCCTAATTTTTTTGTCCATTTATTGTATTATAACAAGCTGTCGATTCTTTAATCAATCTATGCCACCTTTAAAATACTACACCAGCGTGTTATTCAAAAATTTATTTTCTGATTATTATTGTAATGTTTGATTTTGGCAGTTATCAAATACATATTATTATTATTAATATTATTAGTATTATTATTAATTATTATTATTATTATTATTATTATTATTATTATTATTATTATTATTATTATTATTATTATTATTATTATTATTATTATTATTATTGTTATCCTCATCATCATCATCATCATCAGTGATAATAAATAATAATAATAATAATAAATAATGATAATAATAATAATAATAATAATAATAATAATAATAATAATAATAATAATAATAATAATAATAATAATAATAATAATAATAATAATAATATTAATAATAATAATAATAATAATAATAATAATAATAGTAATAATATTAATATTATTAAGTAATAACCAATAATGCACGAAAAGTTTCAAAACTTGCAGATCGTTCTAAATAAATCAATGAAAGGTTATTTTTTGTTTTAGCATCAAATTTAAATTTCTACAGTTTAACCATAAAAGATGTTATTTCTTGTAGGATATTGCTATAGAATTATACTAGCATTAACTTTGTTTCTGTTAATTTATATCTCATAATTCTACAATGTCTTCCTCGCGGCAAATTTATAGCACAAAGAAGCGCTTTACAGTCTCTAGCCTGTTTGCAAACCGTTTAACAAGCGACCTATGCCTACTGGCAAATATGTGATTTACATTTATACAGGTTGCCAATGAACAAAATTGCGTTTGACTAATAAAATGTTATTTAGCGTAAAAAGCGGTGATACACTTTAGGCATGTCATGCTTACTAAAATTTAATTTTAATAGGACCACAATTATTTTCCTAATTGTGCATAGACAATATTTGTAATTTGATGTACACACAAGTTCCATGCGTAATAGCCATTCATCAATAGGAGCCGGAAATTCGTTCAAAGTCCATTAAATCTCTGGTCAAGAATTTTGGGGAGGTTGGGCAATGTAATTCTTCTGTTCGAAAATGAATTTAAGCAGAATAAGTATCAACTTCATATAATGTCTTTAGCAATGAATCTACATCGCCAACCCACTACGTATAGTATGTATGAAACCTGTAAATAGTAAAAAAAAGAATGACTTTTATAATAGGATAGCTTTCACGAAAATTTGGAAGAACAATCAATTTGACAATTAACTACTCTAGTAAAGCCTTATCCTCTGGTCACGATCGATGACGTTTTTCACCGTTATTAGTTCCATATTCCATGTTGCGATGAACTAACATATATTCTTTCATGTAGCCGGTGTTACGGATCTGGTAGACAGTAAGTTCAAGTAGGACGAGAAATAGAAGTCAAAGTCAGCATAGAGAAATGTAAACATCTCGTGTACATTTGCAATTTTGTTTACCGACGCCTCATTAATTGGATCCGACATTACCTCAAAACTCCAGTGTAGAACAAGTTCCATGTCAATTGAAATTTGTCTTTAAAACAAACTTCCCATATGTTTTCAATTCTTAACAAATATAGAAGTAATGCCAAAATCCTCATTTTGAATAAGGAATGAATGTCAAACAAACTCCGCCTATAGACCATTTCGCAATCATATTTTTCCCGCGAATGAGTTATTCTCTCTCCTCGGTTACACGGCTATGAAAATATAAATGTTCAGAGCCTGCCATAAAATCAAAAATGAGTGGTATCATTTGCAAATAACACTTCTATTTCGTAAAAGTCTTCAAAGGTTATGGTGTTGAGCCATTCAACAGCCTCATTTCATGCTAAAATCTGATGTTGGCTTATGGCATAAATCTAGCCGCTAGTGATGAGTGGCCAGATAGCGCGAGGCGCTTGCGTATATCCAAGTACTCATTTCGTTAATGCTGAAATTGAAATATTATTCTGACCAGATATGGTTTTGCCTCAAGTGCCTTATTTTGAATCCATCAACTTTCATTTTATCTTGAGCATAGCTTTATATAAAGTGGGACTTTTAAGTGCTGAACTTAGAATCCGAAATTGTCGCGCACATAAGAGCATGTCTTCGAATTGAACTTATTTTTTGCCTCCATAAGCAGATTTTGAGAAGTCAACCTGCTCAGCTAATATGTTTTTTGATTAGAAATACATTAAAAGATGTTCACCTGTAATACTAAGTGCTAAATGCTTCAAGCCAGGGTAAATTTTTCTTCTGATTACTATTGCCATTATATGTTCTTTCATTCAAAATTTGTTTTTTCAAAAAATAGCATACAAACCCATTTTTATATGGAAATTCTGCCTATCTTGACACTTTTTGGCTTTTTGGTACAATGTATCAGTAAGTAGGAGACAATTGCGTAAGCAGATATGAGCATGTTAAACGTGATAACTTGCTTCAGATACAAACAGATGAAAACAGAGAAAAAATGAAGACATATAACATAATCAAGGTAAGGACAGTTATAGAAACAATTATTTAAGTCAATCTTGCGGATTTGAAGTGGACAAAATCAGCATTGTTCATCCATTGAGTTGTGAAATGTGACTTTAAACAAATATAGGAAAGCACTAAAATGATTTGGTTCAATAATACACGAATGGAAGGTTCGGTGGCAAATTGAGTTGAACGATGAGAATACCTGAGCAGAAACAAGTGTCTTTAGGTTGTGATAGTCTTGCTGTGTGCATTATTGTCTTATTCATGACAACGGCGGTAGGTGTAAGCCGTTTAAATTGATCATCATTGTGAAGATAGACAACAAGTAGACTAGCAGGATTTTCAGCTTCGTTTACGTTCACATTGGTTGTAGATAATAGACTGTGCTACAACACCAGAAAAAATAGCAAACTGAATAATTTGCTTAATAAATAGAACGATCAAGGTTGCCGAACTGTAGTCGATCGCATAAGAGTACGACTAATGTTTAGTAAAAAAACTGCCAGAAAACAGCGCGAAATCAAAGTACCTTGTGTATATGCAGAAAATGCATCGCTTTTATGTAAACAATGCGAACAGCGAGTGTGTTATTTTTTATAGTCAGGTCTGATTGCATAATTGGCTATTGACATTTGTACTGATAAATGGATAAATAAATATGGATGTCAATTATTCACTTTATAAAAATTAAGCCATGTTTTAACATTTGATGTTTCCTTTGTTTCCATATAACCAGTTTATTTTTTTAAATCATTATTTTTTTCTAGAATTATTTTTCTTTAAAATGAGAAAGCTTTATAATTTATTTTTTCACACCAATATTTTTTTTGAATTTCGGTGTTGAGAGTTTGGTTGCGCTCTTTTCAGGTGCGTGCCAAAATTCACCTGCTTTCTTAGGTCGAAAGTGATCGAAAATCATATCCAATAAACCTTTGAATTTGCTCAACGTGGGTGTTGCATATTTTGATACGATAAGTTGAATTTCAAAAGTGATGTCTAATATTTTGAGCTCATTTGTTTGTGTTAATGCTTTCGTTTTGGCCTATGTGCACTTTATTAGCCGATAATAAGTTGAGCAATCACATTTCTAGACTTAATAAAATTATGTATAATGAATCTTATTCTGATATGATGAATAAAATATACATATGTGAGGACACATCACACGTGACCGAGAATTGTAGCGCAGCTACTCTAATTGAGCGTAATGAAACGCATGCGGAGTGCAGGCCAAATTTGCAGCTCGTCTACTCTTGATTTGCGATTGAAATTGGTGTTTTCTAGTGCAAAACTAGTGTCTATGGGATTCCTATTCGTTAGCAAAATGAGAGCATCAACATAATTCAAATTTAATGGCAAGTTGTCGTAAATTGTGTTTTTTACAAAAGCTTCACATTGAGCCATATACATACGGTTAGCATAGTTAGATAGCACAGTAATAGATCAGCATTTAAGAACTGATGAGACGCAGCAGCGAAACTATTGGAAAAGTATGCACAGCGATGAAGGAGTGATAAAATTACACAATATTGCCCATTCCTAGTGCTGGCATATCGTGATTAATAAAGGATTCTACATCTTTATTAAACAACGGCGTCCGTGATGAATTTGCTACACGCCAAACCGAAGCATATAATGACTTTATAGAAACATCAATGTTAAATCATCGAGAAAATGTAAAATCCAAAAACAAAAAATAGGCACTTTAATTTGGCCGAGAATCTGAAATTCCATGCAGCGGATCTGCGTGCTGGAGATTAATATTAAACTAAGTTTAAAAAGATACTCTGGCTATGCGCATCAGTTCAATTGAAAATTTGAAATTAGTGTGTTGAAAATCCATATATAAGCTACACCAGCGCATTTTGTTTCTATCGGCCTATATATCAACATTTTTGAGGCTGTCTTAAGGGGTGCGTTGCTTATTACGAAATTAAGCGTTTATAACATTATTTTCATATATTAACGAGAAACTAATAATTTTCTAGGCTAAATCAATTTTTAAAAAAAGGGAAAAAGAAAATATCTTCTAATTAAGTAACCGTTAAAGTACAGTCCAATTAGCATAATTGGCTTCTTACTAGGAATAAGTTTCCGTTTCCATATAAGAATTTATAGTTTATCGCAGTTTTTGTAAATAATCCGGAATGAGGGATAATTTGCCAATGCAGTATCTTTGCCAAAATGTATATGCTTTATTTATGTAGATAATTGATTATTCACATAATTTGTGAATTAATAATAAACAATGATCTGATATTAATATATTTCCGGTTGTCGAGGACTAAATATTTTTTGTGAAATTTTTTTAAAAGATAAATAGTTTGTTAAAATAGAACCCGGAGGATAGGGCACTGTCAGCATATAAAGATTAAATTATCACTTACATACGCGTCTCGTGTTTCCTTGCGACTCATAACTAACACCCACCACTACGCCCAAGAAAAAATATTTTTTTGGCCAAAAATGTGCATGCGGACATTATTCTATCCTATTCTTTCGAATATGAAATGAATTTTGGGCGTAATTCCGGCTCCTACTGATGAGTCGCCAGTAGGGGCGAGACGCACGTGTACGTGATATTTTACCTTCCGCTCATTTTGACTTTAGCATATAATTTCGATCCTATCTCATCTAACTTGTTAATGGTTACACAATAACTAATACTTATATGGCAATATATGTGATTTTTTTAAAAAAAAAGAGCATTTAGTCAATGAGAAACGTGGTGTTCGTGATAATATTCTGCTGGTGATTTTTGTCGAATTTTGAACAGAAATGTTGGCCAAAACAATGTTTTTCAAAATTTTAAAGGTGAAGTAGAATTTGATTCTATATCTAATCTTGAAAATTGTTTTTATTCAAATATTTATCTACTTCATTTCTTTGTATGTTACATTTCTTACGTTATTAATTAAATGGTGATTTTCCGTCCTAAATCTATATATATATATATATATATATATATATATATATATATATATATATATATCAATGATAAATATTGTATTAGATGCATGAAAATTTACGTAGAATTTATAAACAATGAAAATCAATAGATTTTTTTGGCGATATAAATAATACGCAAATTGCATCTTATAACGTGAAGTAATTGAAAGTAAATATGTAACGTACTATTTTGAATGTTGTCATCTGTCTACTTTTGGTTTAAATGTGAATTTTTGACAAATATTTAGTAACAAACGTGAAAATAAATGGACTGGGGTTCCTTTAATAAATTCGAAAGCTGATAGTTTGACATGACACTGCAACCCTTCTTATTGATTTTTTAATAGGTAAGTTTAGTTTCATAACAATTGAATAATATCTCTAGATATAAATCGTCTATGGACATTTTGACTGGTTGTCGGCCAAACCAGATTCCCTATATGTTGAAAATATTTGTTATGCTTTATTTGCCTATTTGCTAGTGTGAAATAATTTGTTTGAATCCATTTTCGAACGCTTGGGTTCATTACTTGTTTTTGTTTGCTTTACTTCAATGTATTCGGTATTGATAAACTGCATGACATTAAACGTCCGTCAATGTAACAGTTTTTAACATAGATTTGTGTAATTACAATTCAGTTAACTCCGTTCATACGAGATTTTTTACGGCATTGGTTAAATAATTAATTTGCCTAAATGTTTTAAGTATATATATATATATATATATATATATATATATATATATATATAAATTTTGTATCATTATAGCTTGCTAGAAGTTGAAAATCGTACACTAGGCTAGGCTTAATTCTTTTTACTCAAACCAATTTTTCAGCCATATTTGCCTTAGCTGAAAAACATGCCGACTAAAATTTTTTTCGATAATGCAATTGATCACTAATGTTAAGGAAGCTGTTCAGTACATAAAATTTAAAATTTTCTAAAATATTTAAATAGTAGACAAACTTTGCTCCAAATGCAATAATTTTATTATCAATTTTATTATAAAGCTTAAATTAGCTATCCATATATTTCATTAGACGGCATTTATAGACCGATTACTTCGTTGGCATAGAGCATATTACCGGCTCTAGCTAATAATTCAAGTTATGTAACTCAAATCCTGCATGACCGAAATAACTCACCCCATGCACTTTTCGGATTTTGTATCAACAGAAAGATATTGAAAATCGACCCCTTAAGTACATCGTAGTTTGTATTAATTACGATCTTGAGTTACAACGCGCGATCACTTATATTTACTATAATTCACAAATCACGCCGCCCATAAATTTTATACCACATCAGGCATACCTGGAGGATCTGATTATATACTAGATAGTGTAGATCGATTTGTCTATTTACTTTTAGATGGAGCTCATATGGCAATCATTTCGACAAAAAGTTCCAAATAACCATCACCAATCAGTCATTATTGAACACACACCACATTACATGGGGAAGTTGTATTGAAATAAACATTTATATTGATAAAGGAACGTTGGTTGCGTAGGCGGTGAAAGCGATTACAATTAGTTAAGGTTGCGATCTTGATTTTAACACCTGACCCATTTAGTACATACATTTGTCAGTATAAATTAAGAAATTTATAGCTTAGAGAAGGTAATTCATCCAGGAAGCCAGTTTCGTCCTTATTGGGAACTCATAACGTACGATCAGAATTTATCGCGGACGGGGCTCGACCCTGGGAACGTCTGGTTTTGTGTAGTGTGCGGAAGGGTGGTTCAGTAGATGGAACTCCCGATTTCGAAGCAGACGTGGCCAGGTTCGAGCCCTTTCCGCGGCAAATTCTATCTAGTACGTGATAAGTTCCGAATAAGTACAAAACCGGTCTACTGGATGAATTGCCTTTTCTACACTATAAAGTTCTTAGTTTATAGTGACAAATGTATGTACTTAATGGGTCAGGTGTTTATGTTAAGATCACATCCTTGGTTTTAGCAATTGTTTTTACTGCCCGCGCAAACGAAGTTCGTTGTGTTATATGCATGTTTTTGATATAAACTAAACGGGGCGTAATATAAAAAACTAAACATTCCATGCATTATGAGCCTATGGGTGCTTACGAGATAAACTACATTGCATTGAACCGATTTTCCAGTTATAAATCCTTGTCGGGACAATTTGGCAATTATATATATAACCCACACCATATAGTTTACAGCCTTGAGGCTTATCCATAATGTCGGCGCAGCTGCAATTTGCATATATGTCTAGATGTCTTATCTGAGTATTGTGTTTCAAATGACACGATTGGTTGCCAAAACAAAGCAAAATCTAGTCAAATATATTTTTGCATTTTTCAGCATAAGATTTTTAGAGCTCTGTGGGTTTAAATTAATAACCAACTTAATGGCAGTTTCTTTAATTATGAGGTCGAATTTGCATGACATCACTTGAAATGTGACGAGAGAGTATATATATATATATATATATATATATATATATATATATATATATATATATATATATATCTATATATATACCAATAGCACGGAACATGCTTTTGTGCTAAATGGTCAATTGTTCGTGCGTTCGAATGCATTTTAAGAGTTGAGAGTAGCTTGTGTTCAACATACGTTAAAATACTTTCGCAGCTTAGAATAAAAGTACAAAATATAATTCAATGATAAGTGATAATTTTTCCTTAATTATACTTTGCATGATATTGTAGGGTAGTAGATTTTTGTAAAGGTCATGGAGAATTTTTGAACACTTCTAGAATATTTTGGTATATAATGTGTTACTTCATTAAAAAAAATCATCAAAAAAACGCCTCGGAAAGATTATTTTGGTGTAAATCTTTAAATTTCATGCGAGTTGTTGGACTTATGCGCTAAATAATTAACTTTTTTGCCCCACACTGGCGGTTCGGTCGATTATGTCGTGAGGGGATTGAATTAACGCTTTTATGCGAATTCAATATTTCATCAGCAAAGTAAACTTTATTTGCACGTATGTATATACCTGTATAAAATAACAATATTTAATCAGGTGTGGATTTTCTATATAAACTTTAAAATTGCACAAGATAGAAAATGCAATTCAGTAAGTAGAGCGGTTTCATTTTTTTGGCTATTTTTAAATTTGTTTTTAACTCATCTTCTGCATCAGAAGAGCGGCACATTGTTTGCACATATGATTTATATACTAATTTACGATTTTCTACTGTGTTTCCTTCGAGTGGATACTACTCGGTATCACTTTGGAATTTGAGCCTGAATAAAATTGATATATATGCAAAACGAAAAGGAAATGTTATCAGATCCAAGAACAGTTTCCTTCAAAAATCTACTAATGAACATCTTTTTAGATTATAAATTGACAGTACAAACAAAATAGAAAAACGTACACACGGAGAGAAGAAAAAATAAAAGAAAATCAAATCAATGGCATGGGTCTCCTTCATTTCTGCGAGCATAAATCCGGTTGCCGTTTTTTTTGCTCATGGAAAGTTTACTATGAATCTTATTAAGGCTCGCATTTTAAAACAAACTTTTAAAAAAAATAGATGGATTAGAGACGTTAAAATGAAGAGCGCAAAGAAAGTTTTTATGAAAAGAACATTATTATCAGAGTATTAATAAATTACGGTTCCAAGGAGATTTTGTGCGCAGTTTACGCAAGTCAAAAATACGGGCCAAGCGAAGAATTCTTACAATGTTGGCGTATTGCAAAATTGAGAAGCTAAAAGAAGATGAAGCAGTGTTGTAGGCAATAATCGTGTATTGGATAAAATAAATCTTTTGGCAGTACTGAGATTTCGGATGTTTTTGTGATAATATTGAAAAGAATGTTGTTCATGCTGGCGTTGGAAAACTTTCCGCTTAAATATATTCTAATTTATAACTAGGTCCGTAAATTTATATTCAATTACTGAATATGTATTAGTTCATATCAACCAAGAATGTACTTTATTTAAATAATTACGTAGAGTAATCTGACACATTAAATCATTGACCCCGTCGCCAATTTTATCGCGCTATCATTTGTGTGTACAGGAAGATGTGTACATTCACATTATACGGTCATATGACTAGTTCAAATGAATGTAGATAAATTAAACCGTTGTCATTTGCTCGTTCTTAAGAACCTAATGGAAGTCACTGGGAGCTACAAGACTGTCTAAGAAACTTTGTTGTTGTGTTCTGAAGCAAGCTGATGACAAAGAGACGCAAAGTAGCTGAGGCTCAACCCAGGGCAGTGCGTTCATCTTCACCAAGTACCATCTACCGTCTGCCTGTACTAATACCCCGCTCACGCTCGTATAGTCAAGCCAAGAATATTGAACTATTTTTGGGAAGGCAGCAAGTCAGAATCAAGTTAGTTATTTAATAAGTTTAACTAATTTAATATTTGAATGTCATTGTAAGATAGTGTAACTATTTAAAAAAAGCATCAAAGTCAGAAATCATTATTTATGTGGCGTCTTCTGAATTTAGAGTTGAGAAACAGACTATTATTTGCAGATTGTATGATAATTGAAACTTAATGTCGTTTCGAGGCGGAATTTTAGATTAAGCAGATTTATTGACAGATTTTTGTTTGTTTCAAAACTGTAAACAGTTTTGTGCCTAATTAGTCCCGTAATTTGTGTTTAATGTCCAATTAAATATGTATGTAAATAAATCAGCAATTTACTACAACTTTTCTTGTAATAAATATGAAACAGAATTAAGATATAGCATAGAGATGCGGATTTGACTTTTTTCATTCACAGCTTTAATTCATTTCTTGCCGGGCGAATTCAGCGGAAATTTGGATATAATCAGTATAAACTATTTTCCTCAAACAAAATAAATTTCAATCTAGTTTTTAATTTAACATACGTTCATTTATTTCGAAAAATTTCTCAGGAAGCGCTTGATTGAATGTACCTTTTAACAATTTTATTTGTGGTTGTTTTCACGTTACTGCTATTTTATTGTTTATTGCCGAAGAAAAAGGAAACCTTCTATTAGGTAATTACACTACTTACTATCAAATTAAGTATTACTTTTTCGTTTGTATATAATAAAATACAATTGGAAAAATAATTACCTGCATACAAAGCAAATACAAATAAATTTGCATTCTTACATATTTATATGCATGCATCCATGAATATGCACACAAATTCAAAAAATAAATACATGCAATCAAATATACTCCACAAATACCTATATAATTAGATACATGAGAAAACTACCTCCAAATAAATGCAAAAAAGTAACTACGTACATATAAACCACTGACATATATACATACGTACATAAATACATGCATACATACATACATACATACATACCTA